>JASAMX010003781.1:0-11421 GCA_030248175.1 Microlaimidae sp. YZB2_3 | reverse complement strand
ATGTACTAATAAAATGTGTCGAGTATTATAGGCACCTTGCGCTGGAACTCGGTTTTTACATAAAGTACGCAATATACATAAGCGTCACCATAATGGATAATTACCGTATCTCCTACTTATCTTTCGTAGTATGCAGATCAACCAATCGAAAGCGCCCGAAATTTCGGTCGGTTGATCTGCATACTACGAAAGATAAGCAGGAGATACGCTAATTATCCATTATGGTGACGCTTATGTATATTGTATACTTCATGTATAAACCGAGTTTCAGTGCAAGGTGCCTATACTTTTTTAAAATTGTACTCTGCAAAAGTTCACAAGCAGAAAAAACAATTTCGTCGTTACTACGGCAAAATGAGCCACAATTCGTATAAAATAAATGTGCCCGTGACTCATTTTAAATTAAAAAAGAACCCTATTAACTAATGAATAAGTCACAGTCACCTGTATTTTATAATGACAGTGGCTCATTTTGCCGTAGTAACGACGATTTAAAATAAAAATACGTGACTTCTGGTCAACAGACACATCGTCGTTACTACGGCGAAATGAGCCATTGTCCTGATAAAATAGACGTGACTGTGACTCATTCTGTAGTTAATAGGGTACTGTTTTAATTTTAAAATGAGTCACAGGCACGCATAATTTATACAAACTGTGGTTAATTTTGCCGTAGTAACGACAACATGCGCTCCCTAAGTGGAGCGCTCCCTGCAATGTAGTTATAGCATTCAGATGCTTTAATTAGGGTTTTTTTTCGAAAGACTTTGTTTTACTTGGGTCGTGTAATAGCTCTTATTAGAGTGTGCCCTAAACAGGTTTAGTTGGCCTAATTAATATTTTTCAGAAAACAAACTGAAGGTTCTAAAAACACTGTTAAATGCCCTAAGTAAGGCCACCCTGTTAAAAACAATGAGTTATTTTGATCATCTGAGAGATGATAACTATGATCCGCGCTATTTGGTGTTATAAGCTAAAAAAAAATAAACATCCGGTAAAAACATCCGGTAGTCAACCATGGGGTGCACCCTTGGTTTTCTAAAACTTGCCTTGCCAGCTAAAACATTTTTAGCAACTAATGTTGTTAATGTTTCGCTGGGTTTAATACCCTGATATAAAGGTCAGCCCAAAAAGCATAATCGCTCAATTTACCTCCACCGTTTTTGTAGCACAAATAAGGAAAGCGCCAAATATTTCCAAGGCCGACAGCGTAACCAACGCAGGTCATGATGAAGTCCATTTTTCTGGACCACTCTGGTCGGTCTTCAACATTTCGTGTGGGTTTCAGTGAGGGACCATAATATGGGTTTAGAAACTTTGTTCGAAAGGCGTCCAATATCATTGTGTGAACAATTTTTCAACAACTTCTTCAGTAAGAATGATGTAATTTATATTTTACGTAGCTTCCTTCTCAATAGTATAATTTATTAGAGTCAGTAAAAAAAGACACTTCGTTTGCAAATCACCGTTTATAGCTTGGTGCAAAACCGTTTAAGCAGCATATTATATTATCATATATTGTAGGTTTAAGTCTATAGACGAAAATACTCGGTTTTTTAAAAAGGATTTTTTAGTTTTATGTACAACAAGTGCAAAATATTATGAAAATAGCACACAAAAGCTTTATATGGATTTGTAGGTTTTTGTATTTGAGAAAATTTTTATTTTTGAACACAAAATTGCATATCTAAAGCGATCCTGTTGAAACTCTAAAGCGATCCTGTTGACAATTTAGTTCAAAGCAAAACCTTGGGAAATTGTCCAAAAGACACGTTTGAGTTGTCTAAAAGACAAGTTTGGCTAAAGACAAATTCTATCAGGGTGAAAATAGATGAGTGGTAAAGTAACCACTCGTTTTTGAAAAAATATAACGTGCAGAGAAACATATGACGCAACTAAATAATAATTGGTTACATAACCGCTGAAAACTTTTTAAAAAATTTTTTTGCTCGAGGGTTTATTGTTTAGTTCTTTCTGACGGAGAGCGGTTACGCCCTTAATTTCAGCCTGGAAGACTTCAGCTTTAGTCTAAAAGTCCAGACGTGTCCTTTGAACACTTTGGACGAAGTTTGAACAGGTTTTAAAATTCCTTTTGGACTTTGCCCTCTGCACTTTTTTTCTTTTGGACTTTGTTTTTTTAACTTTTTGGACACTTACATAGGACGAAGTATGTTATATGAATGAACCAATTTTTATCGCGCTATTGGATTTAGTATTAGTGCACGATAAAATTTATATTCTTAAAGTTCCTTTTTTCTCTAAAATTAAGAATGATTTACACGTCCAGAGAAGTGCAGAAACGTGTAATTTTTGTTTTTGGTTATATATTATTATATTTTTTTTTTATTATTTAGGTCTTCTGTCTATTTTTATTTTTTTATCAATTATTTTTAATTTATTTTTTAGCTTAAAGTGTAAACTTTTTTCTGGGTTTTTCAAAAAATTTCCGTTTATTTTGCTCTAAAACTTTTTGTTTTTGCTAATATATTTTATTTCATGATTTATTTAAAAAGGGTTAACTTTGTTTAAACTAGGTTAAACAAAAGTACTAAACATTAAAAATTATTGTGTTGATTAAGACATTTGAGTAATTTTTACCAACCTTGTCCCTAACATTAACAGCACATATATATCAATTAGAAATTTTTGTTATAAAATTCTAAAATCTTGGAGAAAAATTTTATTGTCAAATAAAAATTAGAAATAAAGTATGCGATTAACATTTTCTTGTTTTAAAAAATAGTGCCTTTAGATTTGATTCTTTAATTTTTTCAGATTCAGACAGGAATTATTCAAATTTGATGTGATATTTCTGATTAAGATAGCATCCTCTTGGGAAGCTAGGCGGAGCCTTTGACAGTAAAAGTCTATTTAACATACAAATTAAATAATTGAAACAAAATTGCTTAATTTTTGTTGCTTTATAATCTTTACCATTCCGATTTAAAATCATGAAATGTTATGCAAACTATTGGAGCAGAAAATATCGATTCTTTTTATACAACCAGTAAACCAATTTAGCTTATAATAGAAAGTTAAACCATCCAAATATTATAACCAAAATAGCAAAATTTTCAAAACCCTGTATGATTTGCCAATATTAACATACATGCAAAAATTGCAATAGTGTATATAATACTTAAAAAATAATCAAATTTTGTAAAATATTATTCGTTTAGATTAAAAAATAGTAACGCAATAAATATAAATTTAAATTTTGAAAAATTAATTCAGAAGAACTTGGGAATTTGATTGTAAATTAAAAAAAATAAGTTTTTAATAATTTTTGAGTAATCCTATTGTGACTATCAAGTTTTTTTTTACTTAAGCTGTTATGTTATATTTTATATCAGTTACGAATGTATGACACTTTTTCTCAAAAAAACTAATAAAAATTATAATAATTTTTAAACATTTTTCTGAACCCGAAAATGGAAAACTTTATAATTTTAGTGCTATATTTCAGCATAAAACTATTAAATTTATTAATGAAAAACAATATTTTACATAATTTTACAAAATTTGGACTTGGCCGTCAAAATGTACACGAAAAACTCATATGCAATTTGATCTCAAGTCTGAGATTAAAGTTTAAAAATCAAACAAAAACTTCCAATTAGGATTTGGTTTTAATATCTTCGTTTAAAAAAGTACTGCGGTGATTAGGAATTCTCTAAACACCAATCTATTACATTTAAGGGTGAAGATAAGCTTTATAGCTTTAAATTTTCAAGTTCCACACCACATTGTTTGCTGGGCTAAGAATTAATATTTTTAAAATCTAAAGAACTGAAAATTTGTATTTGAAAAAAATACTTCATAAAAAGTAATAGTCTCTTATACAATGCCAGCCGTATACTTAAAAATAATTATATAGTTTCACTTTGATTTTATTTTATTTTACTATGATTTCATTTTGATTTATTTTTTAATTTTATTTTACCCATGATTAAAACTCATCAACAAAATTATCGGTTAAAAATACTTTTATTTAAAATTCAATTGTTTTTTAAATAGGATTTTAGACGGTGCGTAGTTATTTGAAAGTTTAAAAAAGTAAAGTTATTTTTTGTGTAGCATTTTTTTCTAAAATTGTAAAATATTCTGCTATAATTATATTCAACACAAAAACATTCATAATTTTTCCTGAAACAACCTGAAACATAATTTTCCCGTGTCAGCCATACTGCGGACAAAATAATTTTCCTGTATTTTTCGGATCCATTTGCATTATAAAAAAATAATGTAGTTATTATGATTATAAGGAAGTGATAATTTATTTGTATTTGATTTTTTTGTTTGCTATTGATTTTCAAATTTTTAGAAGCAGAGCGCCAGTCACAACTGGCAAAAGATATTGTTTTAATTTGAAATCTTACATTAAACTTAAAATCTCCTCAACTGAAAATCCCAAAAGAGCATGTTTTGAGCGTTTTGAATTTCGACAAAATTAAAAAAAAATCCGGAATTTTTTCCGTTTGCAATGTTAAAGGTTTTTTCAGAATTTTTTACTATTTTTCATCAAGTTTCTTCTTATTTACCTCAGATGTCATAAGTTAAAATCTCGTACTGATGCCATCACCAAGCTTTTAGGGTATTACATGTCACACGTATCTTCAGTGGGAAAAATTGAAAACAAAACCGTTTTAATTCATATTAAAAGAATAAGTAAAGTATAAAGCAACTATTATTAATTTTATCACAAAAACAAAATCACATGCCAACTTTTCTCTTCCATTTTCTGCAAAAGTTTCATTTTTGTTGTTGATCGACGTTTCGTCGCTAAATTTTAAAAAATAAATATAAGAATGTAAAATGCATAACAAAACCAGACTTTATTTAGCTTTTGGCCAGGTATTTTTGTTAAGGGTTAAATCTAAAACTAAAATCTTCCAGGCTGCAATTAAGGGCGTAACCACTCCCCGCCAGGAAGAAATAAACAATAAACGCGTGAGCGATAAAATTAAAAAAAAAGTTTTCAGCGGTTATGTAATCAATTATTGTTTAGCTGCGTCATGCGTTTCTCAGCACGTGATATTTTCTCAAAGAACGAGTGGTTACTTTACCACTCACCTATTTTCACCCTGAGAGAATTCATCTTTAGTTTTAAATTTTCAAAATACACCACACTGCTTTTTACCCCGCACCCTTTTAAGCCCAGTAAAGGTCGGTTCGTACTTCGTTCTAAGAGTGGAAAAAACAGAAACTAAAATCTCAATTTTGGGTAATTTAAAAATAAATTTTATTTTTAACAAGCGCTTATAAATAAATAAATAACTTTATTAATTCATAAAAAATAAAAATCACTAATAAACGAGATCAATTTACAGGTTTTATGGTCGCTTTGGATTGAATAAATCTAGTCCTTCAATCAATTTTGTTGTTTTTTTTATCGAAGCGTAAAAAAAATTCACCGCAACGCATTCATTTTTTTACTAAAGTCAAACCACAGGTGGCGTAGTTTGTTCACGTATCAAATATGACAATATAAACATTCAAACATATCAAACATAATAAATAAACCTATATTATATTAATATTATTATTTTATTATATTATTATTATTATTTTATTATATTATTATTATTATTTTTTTATATTGTAATACGAACTTATACACAATATTATTGTGTTTTAATTGGCTACATTGAAGTGCTCAATAGACTATTTCGACATATTTGGTGTTTTTCGGTTCTATTCGTTGTGTGTGCTATTCTATTTCGTGTCTTTTATATTATATTCCCCTAATTCGTTTTTCTACTAAGTGATTATTTTTTTTTAGATGCTCACTGGTTTGTACTTTTTTTTTTTTTTTTTCTATTTATAAGGCGTTTTACACACTCAATACACTTTAAGCCAAAAGTTAAATTCCAATCATATTTAAATGAAAACTTCTATTAATTTTGCAGTGTAAAATTATGTGTAAAAACTAAATTCAAAATATAAATCTGATTGGATTTGTAATAATGTAGTTATTAAAGTTTATTTCGTAAAAATACAAACATAAAAATTAAAATTACGGTTATAATGTAGCATTACCTATATAAGTAGGATTTAACTCACGATGCAGCAGATTCACTTGTGTTCTAGTGGTTAAGGCGAGCGGCCTTAGACTGCGAGGCCGAAAGTTCGAACCCCAGTAAGTTCGTTGTTTTACTTTTTGAACCGCAATGTATAAAATATAATTAGTTTTTTCTATTTTTTGGTAGACAGGTAAATAAAAAATAGCTGCATAATACTTACTTAGTGTTGTTTTTTTTTAAAATTATTTTTTAGAAGATTATTTACGTAAAAAATCCCCAACAATAATGCAAAACAATATTTCTTGGAGGATCGTAATTTTATTTTTTTACTTTCGCACTTTTACGAAATTAAACAATAATAACATTATTACAAATCCAATCAGATTTATATTTTGTATTTAGTTTTTACACATAATTTTACACTACAAAATTAATAAAAGTTTTCATTTAAATATTATTTTAATTTCAACTTTCGGCTTAAAGTGTATTGGAATTTCACTGTGTAAAACGCCTTATGTCGAAATAGTCTATTGAGCTGACTACTAAAAATATAAAATATAAGAAACTATTGATGAAGAATTATAAATCAAACACGGCATAGAAAACTTAAATACAATTCAAAACTGATTCGAAATATTAATAGTTGACAACTATTTCTTTTGTAATCCTAATTTTTTTTTACATTTTGACCTATAGACAGTATATGGTCAATTTTGAAACGTCTCATTTTGCTAAGTTCTTTAGAGTTTCAAAAATCTGATGTCATAAATCATAGAACTGCATAGGATTTATGCAATTTCTTAGTTTTAAATATTTACCTAAAATTATTTCTTATTTCATTTTTGGTATCTAAAGGTGTTTCTGTTGTGTTTTCACTGTCAGCGCCAATCGCAGTAGTTTCTTCCGGAATATCGGGAGGAACATGAATGACTAAGTTTTGGTCACTGAAATTTTTAACGTGAATGGTCCGCTCTCCGTGTTCTTCATTGACAATGTTGACACTATCCGAAGCTTTTCGGTCAAAAACAACATCAGGTTTTTTGCCTGTTGAATTGTTTATTAACTAAATTGATAAATAAATAGTTTTTAATACAAATGGTTTTTTGGTTTAATTTTTCAAATGTTTTTATTTTGGTTCGGATGCGTGTTTATTTATTTTGGTAAAATAATGTAAATTACTCAACAATACCATACGAAATAATTACGATTCCAAAACTGTTTTTAAAGAAGCAGGGAAAAACTAAACCGGGTTTTCAACCTGGTAGCTAATTTCTTCTCCTTATTGTTTTGCAAAAAATATACTAAAGCGGCAAACCAGAAGGGCTAACTCGGTTTACCTCGACAAATTTACCTCCACAGCTTTTCCCAAAAGCCTACATAATAGAAGAGCAGAAAAGGATTGTTTAGGAGTGAAGAAAATTACCTAGACAAAATTAACTAAAATTACCTAAACATAAACCCAACGTGGCTGCAACAGTTGTTCGTTGGATTAAAAAAAAACCCCATTAAGTAAATATTCAAATAACGAGAATCTGACGTCACTTTATCAGCCAGTGAGAGTCGAATTAATACCGAGTTTTTTGTTTGATAAAGTGACGTCAGATTTTCGTGATTTGAGTGGTTACTTAATGAGGGACATTTTTTAATTCAACGAACAACTGTTGCAGCCACGTTGGGTTTACTTTTAGTACTAATATACTAATAAGCCTACGTGTTCCCAAGCCTAATCGAAGCCTAAAAACAAGCTGAACTTTATCAAATAACAGCGCGGTGAAAATTTAACTTGTTTTTAGGCTTCGCTTAGGCTTAGGAAGAGGTAGGCTTAAGCGCGGTTCACAGCTCAGACTTACAGCTTAAGACTTAAGACTTTAGACTTAAGAGTGGAGACTTATGACTTACGGCCCGCTTCACAGCATAACTTAAAACTTAAGACTTTACGCTTAAGACTTATGACTTTAGACTTAAGAATTGAATCATTTTATAATTTGACTTAAGACTTTAGTCAAATCTTTTCCTTTTAAACATTCAAAACAAATGTTTTTTTATAAAAAATGAAAGTTCTTTTTAAAGATTCAAAACAAATTTTTTTTTATAAAAAATGAAAGTTTTTAAAACAAAACGACAAAATAAACTTTGTTTTGAAACTTTTAGTCAGAAAATTGGGAGAAAAACTAAAATTTTGTCATAAATCTAAGAAAAACTAAAATTTTGTCATAAATCTAAGAAAAAATTATACACTCAACAAAACTGCACAATTTAAAAAAATATGGATTGTTGAATTTTTAAATTTTGAAGCTGCTTCAAAAATAAATTCAACAATGAAAGCTTTAGATAGTTCTTCAAACATCTAGAAACGTTGAAAATTAAAATTCGTAGTATAAAAAGTAAGCTGGAAATTATTTACGATACAAAATATGTGGAAGTTTGAGTCTGTGTTTTTTTTGTACTTGTATAAAAACACTATTCGTAATCAATAGAACCTACTATAATTTTAATGCGTTCACAATCTCCAGTTTTTGATGTTTTTCATAATCTATAGGCAAATAAAATCTAGCTGACCGCGAAAATTGCAGTATTGAATCGACTATTTAACAACAAAGCCATTCAAAAATTTTAACAAAATCGGTTTAATAATAAAGATCACTATCCGTATATTAATAATTATTTATTAATTTACTTAATTTAAAACCCAAATGCAAATTTTTAAAGGGCTAAAGATGGTTAATTTTAGTATATTTTGTGAAAAGGTGGAATTAAACAAAAAATTCTGCGTTTCTATTTGTTTAAAAAAAAAGTCATTACCGCACAACTTTAAATGGTCCCCTCATGTCTCCATTCAAAGTTTTAGCGTCAGCCAGACATAATTCAACCATAACTACATGATTTTTATTGATTCCGTATTAAATTTAAATTTTTTTAAACTTTTTAAGAATCGTAATTGGTTCTTCTCAGTTTTTAACGGTAAAAAACGCAAATTTTTGCATTTAAAGTATTTTATTCGAAATCTTCTGATTAGATAATTTTGAACAGCACAAAAACAAATTGTTTCTGAAATGCAGTTTCATGAAAATTGCGATTTTCTGCCTAGTTTTAGTAGGAGGACAAACTATTTATTTCAAAAAATGCGTAAAATGACTTAACTACAAATTTAAATTGACTTACTTGTCATTAAATGTATTGCAAATTCGATTTTTTATTAAAACTTCAACAAAAAATGTTTAAGTCATAAGCCGATTATTAGGTAGCTGTGAACTGGCAGGCTTAAGTCTTAAGCCCCAAGGCAAAACGCTTAAGTCTTAAGTTTTAAGCCATAAGCGGTAAGTCAAAGCTGTGAACTGCCCTTTAGACTTAAGAAAACGCTGTCAAAGTAAATTTGTCAAGGTAAACCGAGTTAGCCAAATTTTTCCAAGATAAGCCGGGGAGTTCTGTAATAACCAACCAATCAAGACAATTTAGGATCACTTATGAACAAATCAAAATTCAAAAAAAAATTACAAAATAAATTAAAATTGCTGGATATAAGTGTCGCGAAGTTTTTTTTGGTTTGATTGTCAATTACATGACCCCTAATTATTTTTCTAGTGACGGACAGTTCCGATCTTGGGTTCCGGATTTTTCGGGCAAAATTTGGAATTCTGGCTCCGGTTCCTGTTCCGGATTTTAATATTTCCTGAACAAAACAAGCCACGTCAATTTTATTCAATACAAGCTTACAAATCACAATTATATTTGATTCTGGCACATCTGCAGTTTTTCACACTTATTCTTATGAGAATATATGCTTGAAAAACACAATTTTATACTAAAAAAATAATATGGTTTTCAAAATTCAGAAAATGTTCATGAATGCCAATGTGACTAAAATACATGAGCAAGTTAGGCAAGTGGTGGAGGCGGAGGGGGTTTGATCCCCAATTTAAAAGTGGGATTTTAAAAACCAAACAATCATTTTATTTGTATTTAAACAAAAAACACAGTGGTATTATCAGAATTTGATATTTTACTAATTGGGATCGCAAAATAATAATAACAGCCAATAAATTATCAAATTCTGATAACATGAATGTGTTGTTCGTTTAAATACAAATAAAATTATAGTCTGGTTTTGAAAATAGTTTAATCTAAATATTGCACAAGTTATGACTACTTTCACAAACAAAAGATTAATATTGCAGCATGTATTTAAAGTATTTCTTAATTTTCTATAAAAGTTTTTACGGATTTTTTTTGTATTTTCCGAAGCACGTTTCAAAAACACGCCAATTAACTTTCGCAAACGCACCTAATTTTCCGACTCAGGACATAGGGTAGTGCATTTAATTTCGGCACTTTTCCCAATTGGGCATTTTTGATTTTGGACTATATCTTTGGTAATCCTGGACAGAATACGACGTTTGATAGCTCAAATGAGAGCTAATTATATGTAAATGACTGTCGTGAGCTTTTTATTTGTTATGTTATGATATTTTCATGTGAAATTATGTGATTTATAAAAAATAAATTTGTTACTCGTTTTTAGAACATGGGCATTTCATGATTACGCAATAAATTGGTTTAAAAATTAAACTGTCCAGGTAAAATTTAGTCTATTTTCCGAATTTTTAGTCCCCGTGGTTCTACGTTGCGTTTGTGGTGAGCAATCGTTATAAAATAAAATAGTGTAATTTCGGCACTCATATGCTGTAGGTAAAAACGGATTGAATTAAGTGGTCGGGTGTTAAATTGTAGTTGTAAATAGTTAAAAGACAACGTTGAAATGTGTAGGGGTCATAGCACTGCACTTAAGCTCGATTAAGAGGGTCCTTTTAAAAAGTGCCGAAATTAAATGCACTTTTTTCCCAAATTTTGCTCATTTTGATACCATTTGGCATTTTAGCTGTAACTTTTTGCCAGTTACACGTTAAACAACAAGTAGAAGCTTAAATTAAAGAAAACTGTCTGAAGATAATGATAAGCTTTTAAATTTTTGAAAATGATGATTTTTTTACTGAGAAACAATCGATTGTTTGTAAAGTGCCGAAATTAAATGCACATATTTAATTTCGGCAATTTTCCATTTTTTTAAAAGCTGATTTAATTAAGTAAAAAAAAATACTTTCGTACAGTGAAACTTTTGTGACGCAACGCAGTATTGTGAAAGCTTCAAAATGAGCTATCAAACATGAAAATCAGGCCATACAGTAAAAAGTTATATGGGAAAAACAAAAAAGTGCCGAAATTAAATGCACTACCCTACTCTAACATGGTAATTTATTGATTTTTTATTTTTGCGGACGGAGTTTAGTTAAGGGGGATGCGTCTTCATATTTTACATTTGTATTAAACAAAAGTGATTATTAAAATTTTATAAACAGAAATACTTTTTTTAAATCCTCGTCAATCTGTTTTATTCCTGTAG
>JASAMX010003778.1:0-21508 GCA_030248175.1 Microlaimidae sp. YZB2_3 | reverse complement strand
TAGAGCAGAACTAACTGAACCAAAAAGAGACTACATGAACCAAGAAGAATGCAAACAGCAAGACCATAGGTCATACAAAGGTTTCATGGTTGTAACTGAGGAAAAGGCAATCACGGGAACGGGTTAACGTACTATTATACTAAATATCATACGGAACAACTAATCAGCTGCGTGTCAACCATGCTTATGCAAATTATTTCTTACGTGGGATTCATTCATTGATCAACAATTTTCTCGGAGCCAATGAGCATTCAAATTAATTTTTTTTCTTAATCCATCAATCTGACGTAATAAATAATTCGCAACCGGTGTCATTTAATTTGCATGAACATGGACTGATATTAGCTGATTTGATGTCAGAATGATGAATGGTACGTTCAGAATTTTTCTAAACGGTTTTTTTTACAAAGAATTAAATAAAGGGTTTAACCGCATTTCCTAGAGCCGAATTTCACTTACATTGGATGCAAGGTCGTAATCCCAAATTACCACTGGTTTTACACAACTAAATCTTCGCTGAAAACGAAATTTCCGCAATATATATCCGTTTATTAGTGTCAAATAAGATTAAAGTCAAGAAACACTGCAGTGAAACTGCCAAAAAAGTCTATAAAGTGTGAAATATAATTTTTCGTTGTTTCTAAACAAAAAATTTAACAGCGTACATCCGCGTACACAGCTTTTATGAAAGCGATTTTTGAGCATTGTTATCAGGCTTAGTGTCACCTTATTTATAAAGATATTGATATAATAGAAAATGTACAACGTTATTGTACTCAAAGACTTCCTTTTAAATGTGGCCTAGCTCTTGGAAGCAATTATTGAAAAATTGTCAATTAAACAGACTATATTGTAAAATTGTCTGTTTTAAAGCTAGAACAGAGGCGTATAAAGTTAGATATGAGTATGTTTCCAAAATGATTATTTAATAGCTATGTTTTAACAAGTTTTTTAAAAATCCCAATAGTGATTTTTATTATGTATTCAAAGAAAGCGGCTATACTTTCTACTTTAAATTTAATATTTTTATTGTTAATATTGGTGCAGTATTTGTCGAGATATTGCGTGTTTCTTACAAAAAACCCTCGATTTTTTCGCTAAAAAACACAAAGTGAAGGCAAGAAAGGTTTGGGCAAAGTTCACAAAATCACTTTCATTGTTTGGTGTTTTTAACGAAAAAGTTGCGGGTTTTTTGTACGGGAAACGCAATATTTCGACAAATACTGCACCAATCTTAATAATCAAGGTATCAAACTAAAGTAGAAAATAGGCGCTTTCTCTGCGTTTGTAATTTGTAACTTAAAATTGTTATACCCATCGAACACTCTGTCACGTACAGAATTGTCAAAAAACGCCATTTTTTGGGTCATAACTCCTGAACCACTGGAGATATTTTGTTGAAAAAAATTTTGTGGGCTATTGGGGGCAGGGGTAATGTTTTCACAAAAAATACCAAAATCGAAGACAAAAAAGTTTGACTCCGCACCGCACCTGTAAACATCTTGTTTTCAACATCTTGTTTTCGGAAAACTCGTTTTTTAAACATCTCGTCTTCAAAAAATCGTCTTTTGGATGTGATTTTGTAAACCCATTTTCAAAATGGTAAATTTTAGCCCTAATACTAAAGTTTTGCTTGATATTTAGGCTTTGCTTAGGCTTAGTAAAAAGATAGGTTTTCACCGTGAGAGTACCGTAAAGTACCTTACCTTAGCCTTACCTGTACCTTACCTTACCCTAGCCTTTCCTAACCTAAGCTTACATGTTCCTAAGCCTAAGCAAACTCTAAAAAAACAAGATAAACTTATCAAACAACAGCGTAGCAAAAGCTTAGATTGTTTTTTTAGGTTTTGTTTAGGCTTAGGAACACGTAAGCTTAGGTTAGGAAAAAACAGTTGTGAAGGTAAAATCTGAGAATCTGAAGTCGTTACTGAGAATTACTGAAGATTACTATTACTGAGAATAGCAAACGCCTTCTTGTATAGACTATAGTCCTTGATTAATGATAGATCTCATGAATATATTACTATGGATAGTTATTAATTTTTGAAATTTTTTAAAATCAAAAATTATCGTTTGTATGCAACACAATCGTTCGTTCGTATCCAACCCAATCGCTTTTTCCTTAGCAAAGCGGTAGAATTAAGCTAAACTTGTCTATGTATATCCGTCCTAACATATTTTTTGTTATTTCAAAAATGTAAAATAAAGATTTTAATTTTTATATTTATTCTGTATATTTTGTTTGGTACAAGTTCCGCAGGTGTACCAAAATTTGATTTGACCAATCCAAAAGTAAATACAAGTTGCAAAACATTATTACAGCCTAAATAGAACACGTAAACCTCATTTTGTGGTTATTTTTGAGATTTACGTCAGTGGTAAAAAGTTATTAGCCAATTTATACGCAAAAATTGGCCCTTTTCAGCATGTGCAATTTATGATGTCAAGGAAAAAATTTTGTAAACCAACGAACTAAATTAAAAACTATGCTGTAACAATGCTAGAAGTCTGAAGAATTCAAAAAATTCCAAAAAAATTGAAAATTCGAAAGTCACATGGACCTCCAAAAACTTTTTTTTGGCTTTAAACGCTAATTTAAACTTAGTTTTTGACCGATTTATTGTTCCTAAGCCTAAGCAAAACCTAAAAATCAAACATAATTGTAATATAATTGATTTTTATTAAAATAAGTTGTCTTTCAAAAATGTGAATTTTTTTCACAACTAAAATAGGTATTTTAGATAGGCATTTTAACATTTATTTTAAAACATTGGTTGTTACCATGATAAAAATAAAAATATATTTGTAACTGTCAGACACTTGGTAATACAAAAAAGGTATTAAGGTATTAGTGCAGTATAACACCTCCACCGAGACAAGGAAAATCTTTTATTCACATATATGTATTTATTTATGGCGGACATGGATATGACTATGCCAATTGGCGCTCATTATCCGTTTTCCAGATATTAAAGAGAGAGTCCAAGAAGCTTCATACAAACTGGGCTTTTTTCACTGTTTTCACTTTTAATTTTTATTTTAAGACTATTTTCCTTTTTATAACGTGTTTTTTGGTTATCAAATAAAAATATATACTTTTGTGCAGTTTTTAACGTTTATAAAACGTAAATGCAAACCATCACATAACGGTGAGAGTACCGTAAAGCAACCCTATTCAAAAAAAAGTATCAGTCCATTTATACATAAGTTCATTTGTTCATGGAAAACCTATGTACGGACGTTTAACTAATTAAATAAAAAAATTTGTCCGGAAAATAAATGTCTTTCAACATCTCGTCTTCTGCATCTAGTCTTCGGAAAACTCGTCCTTTAAACTTCTCTTCTTTGGAAAACTCGTCTTTTAGAAGCGATTTTGTAAACTTATTTTCAAAAATGCGAGTTTCTAACCAATGATAAAATTTTCTTTGGTTTTTTGGTTTTGCTTAGGCTTAGCAAAAAAAATAAAGTTTTTATTATTCAGTTCAAAAAGCTTCATTAAATTCAAATTTACCATGATAAAGTTTTGCTTGAGCTTTAGGTTTTGCTTAGGCTTAGCTTCTCATTTTTTTGAATAAATCGGTACGGTAGGATTCCCATACGCGTCCCAAAATTCGATATGACCGACCCTAAAGTAAAATACATTTATAAAACATCTTCATACCCTAAATCGGACTCGTAGACTTGGTTTTTGTGGCTATTTTTGAGATTTGAGCTTTTCATTAGGAGTTATAAGCCGATTTATACCCAAAAATTGCCCTATTTTCGCATGTACAATTTATGTTATTAAGAAATTTTTTTATTAAGCCTATAATCAAACTAATATTATTTTTTTCGTATTACCAAGTATCTGGCAGTTACAAATATACTTTTATTTTTTTCATGGTAACAACCAATTTGATATAATAACCTTTCAAATACCCATCAAATTTTAGTTGTGAAAAAATTCACATTTTTGAAAAACAACTTATTTTAATAAAAATCAATTATATTACAATTTTGTTTGATTTTTAGGTTTTGCTTAGGCTTAGGATCAATAAATCGGTGAAAAACTAAGTTAAAATTAGCGTTTAAAACCAAAAAATTTTGTTGTCCATTTTTATGGTGGTCCATGTAACTTTCGAATTTTTAATTTTTTTTTTAAATTTTTGAGTTCTTCAGCCTTTGAGCATTGTTAAAACATAGTTTTTAATTTAATTTGTGCGTTCACATTTGTTTTTATTAACATCATAAATTGCATAGCAATATGTATCTTAATTAGTATGTTATGGCGATTGCTGAACAAGGGCCGGTTCACTAACGGAATATTAGCTGCTGGCTAAGTTAGCTGTTTAAAACAGCTTTTATTGCTTGAATTTTGTTTTCTTTGTCTGGTAAAATTTCACATTTTTTTATTTTATTATTGTAATAGAACTTTCTAATAAACTTCAAATTGCTTTGGCTTGGTTCACACCAGAAACTTATTCAGTGAGCAATAGTAGTTTGACAAAAAGGTATAAACACTTCAGGCTGGTTTACATCAGAGTGAGAAGTGACAAGTGATAAGTGACAGCGCGCTGCGCGCACGTTTACAACGTTGTGAACCATGTCAACAAGTTGTCAGTTTTTACTCGGATGCAAACCATCCTTATGTATTTATACCCTTTTTTCAAAGCAATATTGTTCACGGAGTAAGTTTAGATATATTTTTAACTGACAATACTTGTACATTTTTGGGAATTATTATACTCTACCTAAGACTAATTGGGAATATTCAAATAAAAAACTTGTAAATAAGTACATTATTAAATTTAGGAAAATGAATTAAAAAACGTGCACCAGGAATAAGAAGAATCGTTTTAGGGGGGAAATAACCTGAAAGTTTGAAGAAAAAAAAACTTTATAATAACAAGAATGCATTCTTGATAATAATAATTGGTTTTTACACAAACGATATATTAAAAATTTTACATTTTTATGGTTTTGGAAAAATATTTTGAAAAAGGATTGTGGCAATTGTGTTTGGCTCCCCTAGCCCCCCGGGCGGATCATCACTAAAAAAAATTATAGGTCAAAAATAAGGGATACAAATAGAGAACATTTGATGTATAACTTACGTGCTAGCCACACCCTATAAGTATAGAGCAGTCTTAAAATTAAGTGGGCCAGCGTACGAAAAATTTAATGGAAAATCGCGAAAACCGGCCGAATTTAAACTCATCGTTATAATAATGGTCAAATTTTTAGAAAAAACTTGGAAAAGTGTTTTCCAACTAAGTGGTGTTACTTATCTCGCAGTAATTAAAAACTTTTACTGTTTTGAATTCCAAGTTTTTTTCGCCGTATTGGCCGTAGTAATAGCGTCATTGATGAACATCACTTTTTTGTTTCAACTGATAGCTAAAATTCCTCTAAGCTACACACTGATATAACTATTGTTTTAATTTGTTCGACCCTTTTAAACGTTTCGCCGCCAGACTCAAATCATTTTTAAACAGACTATACTTTGCTTTAAAATGAGTGCAAGTGAGTGCAAGTTAGCATGCTGTTATATGCACAAAAACACTGCTACTTCTTGGACAGTGCCTATTTGCAAGACACTTGCCCAAATAATGGCAGCTATTTTGCTATTTTCGGCACATAAAAGTTAATGACAATGTTAAAAAAATAGTACCAAATTATTTTACTTTTAAGACGGAGTTGAATATTTGTTGTTAATATAATATATACCATGTTTTTTATAGATTTTTGACAATATTATGTCAACTTTAAAATCAAAATTACTGATATAATTTAATTGTTTAGATATGGAAATCTGTATTGTTGCCTGCGGTTTTGAGTATTGTGATACCAATAGCTATAGTGACTGGAATTGCTGTTGCTTTTTTCTTGATTAGAAAAAAACAAATGAACAAAATTAGAAACCAAAATTTAGAAAAAAGTAAGACACAAAGTCGGAAAAAAAATTTTTTAAGTACAAAAAAAATTTGAATTATTTAATTCATTTTTAATTCTAAACTGAAAAAACAAAGGGGGGATTTTAAAAGACGAAAATACTACAATTTTGCCTGCCGGTTTTAGTTTTTAAGAAAAATTTTCGCATTCATTAATTTTTTTGAAATTAAATAAAATTAAAAAACATAAGATTTTGGCGGCCTCGATTTTTTTGTCCTGAAATTTTATTAAAATTCGTCGACAAATGACAAACTGCAAATTAATACCTTAAGTTCTGCGCTTTAAAAATGCGTACCTAAACTTTAAATTTTTTCAAGTGTGAGTTTTAAAATTTATTTAGAAACGTTGTAATTCAAATTAACATTGGAATTATTACAATGCCTAAGTTACTGACTGAGTATGCTTATTTTTGCAGTATGAATGCGCCAAAAATGAGTATTGGCTGCACAAAAAACAGCTGTAAAAGCATTGCTGTACAAGAAAAGCATTGGTGTTCACAAAAAGTCGCTATATGCAACAAAAATTAAAAAAAGTTAGTCCAAACTCAGTGTATTCTTTGATATTCTCTTGGCTTATATATGGACTAGTTCTGAATAAAGGTTTTTAGTGTGAGAAGAGGGTACAAAGAGTATAACCAGCGAGTCATATGTAGGGTTGCATGCATTGAGCTGCTTACAAATGCTCAATACCAATTGGTACTCACATATGTTCTTATTGTTTTCACATATATTTTCTTATTACTCACAAATTGTGAGTACTAAGCTCAAATTTAAACTCACAATAAACCTCAGATTCAAGCATAAGCTCACAATTAGCCCAAGCTAATTAGCTTATTTGTGATCTTGACCCTAAAAAATTTTTTAAAAAATTTATACTTTACCAAAAAATGTGTTACTCCTAAATAAAAAGCCTCGTTAGAATATGGCTTTATAACAGCATAATTTCAGTCTCATTTAAA
This sequence comes from Microlaimidae sp. YZB2_3, assembly GCA_030248175.1. Classification (NCBI taxonomy): domain Eukaryota; kingdom Metazoa; phylum Nematoda; class Chromadorea; order Desmodorida; family Microlaimidae; species Microlaimidae sp. YZB2_3. The sequence continues at coordinate 14,619 of JASAMX010003778.1, read as the reverse complement.
TGAAATTTTTATTTTAAAAACATTCTTTTGTTAATTCACGCCAGTTATAATAAAGAGCTTGTTTTAATTTAATAATGGAACAACTAATTATTATAAATTCATGGAAATGAATAAATCGATTTTAATTCACGCGAATTTAATGCAAAATCACAGAAATGTGCCAGTTCAATGACTATTCAAAAAGCATTTTATTAAATGGCTTCTATTAAATTGTTTCATTCGCTATTGGAGTCACTATTTATACAGGAGTTAAACATTCTAGAAAGACCAGAACTGCGAATCATCAATTATAAATACAAAAAAATTATAATATAAAAAGTAATTACAAAATAAAAGAAAGAAAGAAAGAAAAGAAAGAAAATAAAAGAAAAAGTAATTACAATATAAAACAGAAGCTACAGAAAAAAACTTAAAAACTAAACCGTAAAACCCGTTAACATTTGTGCGTTAAAATAAAAACAGCTTAGCGCTGGATACATTATTATTAAGAACAGGTATTTTGCCTTTGATTCCAATGCTTTCTTTGATCTTTAGGCAAAACTCGTTATCAGAAGAAGACGAAATAGTAAAATTTTGCAGAAGTTAAGAATTAGCGTACAGTTAGAAACATAATCATGGAGAATTACAAAGAAAATCCAAATGTACAGAAAGGTCTCGAAGAGGATTTTGTAAAATGATATTAGTAAAAAGGAGGCGAATAAAATCGGACATTCAAAAATACCTGAAAATTTCCTACGAAAAATTATCATATATTTGAACAAAAAATATGAAAGGGCAATTATCATACAAAAATTGAATACAACATAGGGTAACCCGACTAATAATTTATTAATTCATTAATAAGGCGTACACGTCTCCTCTCAATTTAACTCCTGCATTTTACCGTTAAAAATTAAAAAAAAAGGTTTAATTTTAAATTAAAAAATTAATATGGAGCAGTGCAACGAGAGAGTAAATTTGGATGGAGATGTACATTTTATTAATAAATTCTTTAATTATTATTTAGTTTATTCATATGGAGCACTAATTCTATGGCGTATTATAATTACCATTAAATGTTTTGTGTTCAAAAATTGTACTTTGTTAAAAAATTTTAAATGATTTTTGGCTTCCGTTTTTATTTCGCCTCCTTTTACATGTAAAATCTTCTTCAAGACCTTTGTGTACATTTGAATTTCCGTCGTTATTCTTCAAAAGCAGCTGATTGCTTCGGAAGGATACTGCGTCTAGTCCTGGATCGCCAAACGTTCTGAAATCCGAGATGAAATATATTGGATAGTTTGTCCGATATAAACGGAATTGCACCCCTTACACGGGATTTGTATACAACATTAGATTTTAGTCAAAATGGAATACGGTCTTTGAAGGGAAACCAGTGAACTAAACAAAACGTAGATCTAAACACAATTCTTAAAGAAACTTGGGGTAAAACTTTGGAAAATAAACGTCTAAGCTCAGAGGCAATTTTCTTAGAACAAAAACCAAGGTAAGGTAAAAAATAAATTGGCGGTAATTTCTCAACATTAAATTCTGAAACGTCTCGAACGGAGAACTTTTTATCAAAAAAAATTTTAATACAAGAATCGATAAAATTACAACAATAACTGTTCTTACATAAAAACGATTTTAAAACTCGCAAGTCAGCATCAAGTAAAACATAAGAACTACACAACGCATAAGACATATATAAAAGCGTAAATACTAAACTATATTTGTAACTAATAGGAATAAAACTTTCAAAATAAGTGTAAACTCCACTAAAACTAGGTTTACAATAAACAGATGTTATAAAATATCATATACTTTAGAAACAGATACGTCCATAAAGGCAAAACACGATTATACTCATTTTCACAAGTAAACTTAATTGAAAGATGTTGCTTATTTACATAATCTAAAAACATCTGTAGCCGCACTCATAAAGCGCGATTAACCAAGGATTAACCAAAGATTAAGTATAGACGTTTTTTTTTCATGGACAAGGGGAGAATCGGATTAAAAAGCTGATAAAAACTGAGTTTAAACGCGGTTTTTGGACTTTTTGCCATGTTCTTTGACTTTAAAAGTATACATACTGTTTTAACTAAAGTATGTTTATATAAATAATTGTCAAATTTCAAGAATATTTGAAAAAAAGTTAAATACATGATATTGTTAATTTTTAATTTCAAAATAAAAAAAATAAAATTAAAAAAGACTCATTTTATATCGATTTTGCATTTGGTCACATTATTAATTTAAATTGATAAAAATTTAATTCCTCTGTATGTTTAATTATGTTATAAATTTATTGTACATTATTAATCATTATTTAAAAGAATTGAGTCTTTTATCAATTTATCTTATATTATGTGAGCCAATGCAAAAGGCAATCAACAATCGTCGGTTAATCCTTGGTTAATCGCGTTTTATGAGTGCGGCTACTGAGAATTAAATCTATCCTTAAATAAAAAAAAACATTCATCAACATAGCAGAGATAAAACAATGGCTTGAACTTAACAGGACAACTATCCAACCATTTTTGTGCATAAAATGATAAAAAAAGCACTTGCTAAAACAGGACCTAACGGTGAACCTATTGCCACACCATCCAATTGCCGATAAATCTTAGGATACAAAAGAAAAATTTTATTTTTAACAGCTAATCTGATAAACCAAGCTAATTCTTCTTTTGATCTAAAACCGGGGGGAAGTTTTCACCAGCGGAATACTAGTAAAAAGAGATGTGACGTCAAAACTAGTCATAAAAACATCGTCATAAATCCAAATTCGAAATTTCTTCAGCAAATGAGAAAGAGTCTTTAATATAATACTTATTTGACGCAATAGGAAATAAAACAGGAACTAGACATTGGGCCAAAAAATAAGTTGCAGTTCCAACAGAAGATAAAATAGGTCTAAGTGGACAATTCGGCTTATGAATATTTCCTAAATCATGAATTCTACCCGGGTGGTACCTAACGGAGAAAGGTTCTTAAATTGTTGTTCTGAAATTGTACTTCTTTTTTTTAAAACTGGAGAAAACAGAGCGAGTACGTTTTTCCTCATTAATAATTATTTTCTGTCTTTGGTGGGGTCATTGGCAGTTAAACATTTTTTGATAAATTGCATGCGTTTTTACTCATGGTTTTTTCTGTTGATTTTGGACTTTCATTAAAAAAACTATTTTTTCTGCAAAAAGAATGTGTGTTGGTGTCCGGAAAAAATACACTCTGCATAATAATGTTGGAAAGAATCCCTTCTGCAAGAATAAGTTTTGCAAAAATACATTCCAATCAAATATCTTTGGAAAAAAACTTCTCGCCGTGCGTCGCGGAAGATATTATGCTGGAAAGTATTCTTTCCGCCTTCTAACGCTGAAAGTTGGATAAATAAACCGACGGGTGAGAAGAGCAGCGGGATAGAAATAAACAAATCTTATATTTTAAAAATTATGAACTATTAATAACAAAAATGTCAACAATTTTTTAAGAAGCCATTATTTAATATTTTATGATAATACAGTTTAGCTTGATTTTTAGGTTTTGTTTAGGCTTAGGAAAAATAAATTTAATTAAAACTGCGTTTTGACAAGAATACATGAAAATTAATTAATCATGAAATCCGTTTAATATAAGGTTTTCAACAAATCGAGGCTAAATCTCAAGCCGGAACATATCTTCACTGCCTCGTGTATTTTTTTAAATCACCGCACCACATATTTTTTAAAAAAATATCATAAGTATGCATATAAACATATGCATACATATTCATTTAGGTTGGATCCACATATAACCCATATAATTTGTTCTTTATTAATTAGTTTTCATGTATTCTCGGTTTTGATCAATTTATAATGCATTTTAGACTACCAAACAATTGTTTTATGCTAAGTTTTCAAAACCATAAAGTTTGGCGCAGTGGAATGGAAATAAACAAATTGCATTATTTAGAACATTACAGACTATTGATAACAAAAATCGGATTTTTTGAGAAATCATTATTCAACAAATTGCATCATAAAACAATTTACCTTGATTTTAAGGTTTTGCTTAGGCTCGGGAAAAATAAATTTTAGTGATGTCAGTCTCATTGCTTTTTTTGCTGTGATTTCATAGTGTTTAGAGAATTTCACATCATGATATATATAAACACCTAGATCACGCACCAATTCTGTAGTTGCAAGTATAGGCACCTTGCACTGAAACGGAGTTTATACATGAAGTATGCAATATACATAAGTGTCACCATAATGGATAATTACCGTACTCCTACTTATCTTTTCGTAGTATGCAGAACAACCGATAGAAAGCGCGCGAAATTACCGTATCTCCTACTTATCTTTTCGTAGTATGCAGATCAACCCTCAAAAGCGCGCGAAATTTCGATCGTATTATCTGCATACTACGAAAAGATAAGTAGGAGTACGGTAATTATCCATTATGGTGACAACTATGTATATTGCATACTTCATGTATAAACTCAGTTTCAGTGCAAGGTGCCTATATTATTACCAAGCTTATATTTACAAAGTAACTCTTTGCTATGATTTCAATTATGAAGAACTTCACATTTATGATCTGACAATTGCAATTGCCAGTCTTTTGACCAGCTGTATGTTTTATCTAAATCTTCTTGAAGTCTTAAGGTTTGAATGTGGTAGTTTTTAGATGAAGATTTCGCAAAAAACTTTAAATCATCTGCAAAAAGCCTAATTTGTGAGTATTTAACACAGTCAACAATATCATTAATATATAGGCACCTTGCACTGGGACTCGGTTTATACATGAAGTATGCAATATACATAAGCGTCACAATAATGGATAATTACTGTATTTCCTACTTATCTTTTGTAGATGCAGATTAACCGATTGAAAGCGCACGAATTTCTGATCGCTTGATCTGCATACTACGAAAGATAAGTAGGAAATATGGTAATTATCCATTATGGTGACGCTTATGTATATTGCATACTTCATGTATAAACCGAGTTCCAGTGCAAGGTGCCTATATATAAGAAATAGAAATAAGCCCAAAACAGAACCCTGAGGAACTGAACTTTTTACAAGAAATGATTTGGATACTGAGTCATTAATTACAACTTTAAAATCCCGCCCAACTAAAAACTCTTTTATCCATTTAAAAAATTTACCAGAAATACCATATTTTTCTAGATTATAGACTAGTTCGGAATAAGGGTTTTTTAGTGTTAGGAAGAGGGTACATAACTACTAGCGCCAATCATATGTAGAGGGAAAATTGAAAAACAGCGAGCGGCTAGTACATTTTACGGTTTAAAATATTTTAAATATTTATTGGTTTAAAATCTCGACCCCTTCTCTTCGAAATTTCTTAAATACTTTTTAAATATTGCAAAAGCAAAAGCAGTTTTTGGGAATTTTAATTTTTTTGCCGCTTCGTAGGTACGGCGCTGCTGGCGCGCTTGTTTTCCAGTTTTTTTAATGTTTCAATTACAGAAAATGCTTAATTTAAAAGTTTGGAATGGACTTTTTAAAATTAATTTTTAAGTTTTGAATAGTTTTACAAGCAAAACATTAAAAAATCTATGTAGGTTTAAAATTAGTTTTAAAAGCACAAATATTTCATCTTTATTTTTACTAATTAGAAATCACTGTTCAGGATAATACTATTTTAGTAGTGATTTTAAACTATTGTGACGTTTAATTAAAAAACAAAAAAATATTTAGCACAAACTGATATATTACGGCACTTTAACGTAGTGAAACATATCATCGTGTAGCAATTTTTTTGAAGTATAGGTTTAAACTTAAGAAACTAAGAAAGCTAAGATTTTTTCAAGTTTTATTTTTTTTTGTACCCTGTCTCGTACAGTAAAAGACGCTTATTCCGAACTAGTCTATATAACAATTTTTGATGTGACACAGTGTCAAAGGCCGTGGGAAAATCCAATTATATGACATCGATTAGAAGTTTATCTTTTAGTGCCTGCGTCCACTCATTAAAAGTTTCCAACAGCTGTGTTATTGTGGAACTTTTTGCTTTAAAACCATGTTGAAACCTTGACAAAATGATATGGAAAAAGACAAGAAGTTCTTCTTTAACAGGCTGCTCCATTAGTTTACAAGAAAAAGATGTAAGTGAAATTGGACAATAATTTTTTTAGGCTTTTGATATCTTTTTTAAACAGTAAGTTTAATAAGTGGTAATTCTCCAAAATCAAAAGACATTTAAAAGATTATTGCCAAAAGTTCAGCAATAACTTTGGCCAAGCGTTTTAAAAAGTAAGCTAAAAAACAGTCAGGTGTTCTAGACAATTTGTTTGGTAGTTTTTTTAGGGCTTTTTATTACCTTTTTTTGGTAAATACCATGTTGTCCAATTTCCCTATACTTGGTAGATTAAAATTCGGTAAGGTGTCATCATCAGTAAAAATGGAAGCAAGTTAATTTCTAAACAGTTTAACTTTTTCACACTCTTCAGTTACAAAAGCCCCATCTTCCCTTTTAATTGGTGGTATAGCTTGTTTTGTTTTTATTTTACTATTAACAAATTTATAAAAATTGTTCAAACCCCCTGAATTTAGAATTTTTGTTTCTTTATTAGTGTTAAAATCTCTAAATTTATTTTTGTATACTGTGCTAATTTTTTTGTACTCTTATCTTGATTTTTTATCAATATTAGGCTTATGCCAAAGTTTTTTCTTTTGATTTTGTAGTTTTTTTATATGTATTGGATATTGTATACTTTTTCTTATTTGTAAAAATTTTTTTCCAAGGACATGTCTATTTATTCCTAACAACATGTCCTTAAATTTTCGCTAAGCATTTTCTACTGTGCCACATTCTTCAAATAAAATCTTCCAGTTGATTGTAGATAAGTACAAACTTAGCATATTATAATCTGCTTTTAAAAAATCATGTATGTAATTTTAAATCTTATTCTTAGGACTGTCAAATATTTTAAGATTAATTTCAGATAAAATAGTGCCATGGTCTGATTGTGAAAAACTGGGCGCAACAGTGAAATTTATTAAAAATTTCTCTATCGTTTGTGATCAAAAGTTACAGATAATTATTCTCACGAGTTGGTTGTGAAACAAGCTGATACATACAGTCTCAGGCAGAAATAAAGGTAGTTTTCAGACGCGTTGAGCATAAGCCTATGGACGCATAAGCGTTACGGCGACGAGGTCCATAAGAAAAGGAAAATAAGAAATATTTGTAAGTGGACTATAGAGGTGTTTTGGCTGGCTCGTGTGTTTGTATAAGACATATTTATATATTTTTTTGTTTTTTTTTTGGGTGTTTTTGTGTTTGTTTTTGTGGGTTTTGATTTCTTTTTTTTTTTTTTCTTTTGCGCGTGGGCGCGCGCATATGCGCTTAGAAGAGGCGGCTGGCTACAGCAAAATTCCAAAGTTCTTATTTTGCACTGCTTCTCTTCATGCCAAAATCTATAACACTTATTCCCAGGGAGGTGAGACGCGCATAACGGCTATTACCTGCGTCTGAAAAATGACTTTTATTTCTGCTCGGGACTGTAACTAGCTCAATAAAAAACTCAAACCAATTGTTTTCATTTGTGTGTTTGAATTATTTTAACTGAAGACCAATCTACCCCTGGCAGATTGAAATCTCCAGTTAAAACAATGGTTCCTACAAAGTTTTCTGTTAAATTCCTAATTAGCTCAAATATTAAGTTGTCTTTTTCTTTACTAATACTAGGTTCTCTATAAATACCAATGAATATCAGTTTAAAAGACTTCTCAATTTTAACCGCTGCTAGTTCTATTGCATTATACTTTTTCTCAATTTCAACTTCAACTACTCTAAAAAAAATTTTAATTAATAGAACTACTCCACCTTCTTGCCGCTGCTGTCGATCCCTTCAATAACCATTATATTCTCTGTTTTTGATAATCATTGCGTTTGAAGTTTATTTCAGTGAGCCACGTTTCAAAAATAAACCAGATATCAACAGCGCCATAAATAAGACTTTCTCCTGAAATCATGACATCAACCTCGTTTAAGGAGTTAGCAAGGCTTCTTGCATTCATACACAAAATATTTATACTTGGTATATGTTTCAATTTATGGCGATCAAGTCGCATAATATCCTATTTTGAAACCTTTAGGGGAGCCTTGAGGGTGATATTGAACAAAAAGGAATCACCATCAGCCGAATACCAAGATGAAAACTTTTTGTTCTGCTCTCTAAACTCCCGAAGTTTTCAGAGCAACTCGTTTTGACAGGCTTGCTGTTCCTCATTCAGTGACGGCCTTACGCAAACTTTGTCAACTTTAGTGACCAACTCTCAGTCGTCCCCCTGAACGGCCTTATTTCTGATATACTTTTTAATCACTCTTATTTTCAAGAGTCTGGGCCGGTCACCAGCTTTTCCAATACAAAAAGATTCAACTGGATGAATGACATCACCGGAATCACCATTATCTAAAGGGTTTAATAACTCAAAATCGCTCTTAGGAAGGCCAGAAACAACTAGTTTTGTCTTGTGTTCACTTCGGACCTCCATACGCTAAAAATAACTGTCCATCATTGGGATTAAACATTCAAAAATTTTTTCCCAAACAGCAGCCACCATCTTGGTATAAACACCAGGAGCTTGTTCCTCATCCATCCTGGCGAACATCTTCTCCAAAACCACCCACTTCTGCTGAAGGGCCGGATTCTCTGCTTCCAGTCTGGCAATGGGCTTGTCTTGCTTTTTATATCTTAAATTGAAAATTTTCTCCTCAGGGATAATCAGTCCCTCTCAAATTGGTGTAAATAAACCCATTGCTACTGTTCTGCCTCTAGATCTCATTAGGAGGCTCCATCTACCCATATCTCTTATTTCTGGGGACTATGGTCAATTCCCTTTGTGCTTACAAAAAGCAAATAAGAACGCAGAATTTTTTTAATTCCACCTTTTTACAAAATATACAAAAATTAACCAACTTTGGCCCTTAAAACACTTTTGTTTGCGTTTTAAATTTAAAAGTTTGATTAATAATTATTAAAATGCGAGTTTTGATCTTTATTTCAAACCGCTTTTATTAAAAAATTATTTCAATAGTGCAATTTTTGATGTCAGTTAGAATTAATTTGTTTATAAACCTATTATTTTGCTTAGAAATTATCAAACCTAAAAATAGTAAAACATTATTATTTTCTTTCTCAAAGGTAAAATCAATGGACTTATGGCGCGAATTTAAAAATTCTGTAAACTTTAAAACGTTTTATCACTGAAAAACTATAAAACATTTATCGACATAACGTCGTTAACAGCGGGTTAAATTCCAAAAGACAGTCATATAACCACTCTCTTAAAACAGTTAGTAAAAAAACGTAACTAATTTTTTTAGTAGATTATAAATTACTAAACTGTAGTAGTAATTATTAAGTTTTTACTAATTTTTTCGTAAAATTACGACTTGTTATAAACATCTTGTTTACACTCATATGTCAATTCCATTGTCGGCCATATTTACTCCTATCTTTAACGGGCGGTGCTGTTTTTTTTCGAATTTTTCAACTATTTTTAATTATATTAGTTAAATATTGTTTGTTTAAAGTTGAAAAAAGAAAATATTTTGCTTTTTTGGGCATAATTAATTATATATTTATTAAAAATCTTGGTTAAAAAAACCTCCGGTAAGTATTTAAAAAGGTTTAATTAAATTTATACTAACATTTTAAAAACAATAGTGCTTATATCAGAAAAAAAACATTAAAGTTTCGTATCTTTAAACCTAAAAATTGATGAATTCCATATTTTTTAATTTGTATTTTGTCCTACAACACAAAACGGTCGGCCGCTTTTTTGTGTTTGGCTTCGAACTGTAAAATTTTAGCTTAATTGAATTTTTTTTGATATAAAATTTTTAAGATTCATATCTTTAATTATTGCTTCTTAATCATTTGCGGCTGTAGTTGTCTTTAAATTTTGTTAAAACCTTATTTTAACGGTTTCATTCAATTTTTATAAAAATTTTAAAAAAATCATGTGCTTATACCTGAAAAAAAGGAACTAAAAGTGCAGTAAACTAATTTAAAGTGTAGATTTTTTTCTTTTTAATTAACACCAATTGTATAAGGTCACACTAAGAAAAACATTAATTTCCATACGAATAAACCGGGGAGTCTAATAAAGAAAGAAGGGGCTTTTTAAAATGGGGGACATGGGAAACTATTTTTCAGATTAGTGATGCCCAAATTTTTTTTAAAAATATGTTAAAATTTTTTTAAAAAATTTAAAAATAGATCGAAAATACAAATATTTTTGATATTTTTTATCACTTTTGAGCGGTGAATGATAACTTAACGAGAAGGGGCACAGCCACTAATCACGTGGCATAGAGGCTTTGAAGAAATATAACAAAATAATATCTCCACTAAGTTTATTGGTGATTTGGAGTTTTTGTCTTATAAAAAACAACTCGGCTCATGCGGGGTCAAATGTCACGACGTAAAAATTTGGTGCTAAAATCTTTTATGGCTAAAATTTGAACTCATTATTTTAAATTTTTTTTTAGAACCCTCTCTATTTTTCCCCGTTTTTGAATAATATTACAGTTTTATTTTGAGGGTCCTATTTCCTTTAATTTTTTATTGAGAAAAAATTATTAAAAGTGTTGAATCCCCATCCCGGCCGTGGAATCTCTAATCTTGCTTTAATGCACTTTTTATGCACAATTAGTATGAATTCAAAATCATGATTGTATGTCGAAATATCACCGGGTCACTCTATTCGCGAGTTTTATAATATTGTGCTTCAATGTGCGATAGGCACAAAATCCGCGCTGAGTGCAGACAGGGGACGCCAAGGAGCACGAAGACGCCGGGAGTGGCCATGCCGGTGTGATCACGCCGGTTTCGTTAAAATGGCTGCTTTTTTTTAAATAAATAAAAAAGTTTAGGAAAAAACAAACAATCATTTTAAAATTATTTAATTAAATAAGTCAAGACTACGTTTTTCGTTAAGATTCTGATTTTCAATATGAAAATTCTTGTCAAATCAGATCAGATCTTGTCAATCAGAATCAGATTGGTAAAGAGGCTTTTAACGTCAAAACTGGCTAAATAGAGATTATCAGATGAAACATGTGGAAAAGATAAAGCGGACATTTCCTTTGCAAAAGAGAATGAGTCAGAAACAGTGTTTTCATTTATTGTATAAGAAGCTAAAACGGGAACAAATAATTTCGCGAGTTTAAAAAATTCTGTGCCAATCGACAAACGAATAGGTCTCAAAGGTACATTTTCTATATGAATTTTAGTTAAACCATATAGTCGACCAGGTTGAGATTCGACTGGAGATAAATTCCTTAACAAATCTTCGGAGATAAAACCATGCTTATAAAACAATATAGTAGAGCAGAACAAAATTTTTTTTGATGGTTGACAACAAAATTAAAACGCCCATCCCTTGCTGAAATTTCCTTAATACGAACGGCACAATTGAAATTTAGAGGTATCTGATAATATCCTATTCATTTTTCAATGTAAGACTTTATCAGATTGTATTTCCTTTATCAGACCTTTGAATAATGAGATTCTTTTGACTGTACAAATCTTTGAGAGCTTGAATTTCAGCTTTAGATATAACGTGTGGTGCCGCAAGTCATTATATCAGTAAAAAGAAGATAAAACAGATTCTTTAATAGATGTCTTTATTAGATCTTAATTTCCATTAAACACAGGTAAATGACGAATTGAACAATACAAGAGTTCAAACGGAAAAAGATAGTCACATTTGTGAAGTCTCTTAGGCGGTAAAACCAGGTTAAGACCGCGCGACAAAGCTTTTTTGTTAATCAATGATAAAACAAACGATGTTAGATTTCAAATAATAGTGAACATCTCATCTTGAAAGTTTTTAAAATGCTTTGCTGCAGACGATCAAACTTGCATATGACTTTATGTTAGTAATAATACATTCTGTTTTTTCAAATCAGTATAACATTTTTGGCTAAAAAATCACAATAAAAATTTATAAATCAATAATAATATGTTTATATTACTTTGGTAAATACTATTTAATAAAACTTTAACATAGTAGCGATGTGACTTAAAACTCAGAGCTCCGCTTATAGGAGCTCCGGAGCAATTCTGGAGTTCCAAAGCTCCGCCCTATTTTTTCACTAAATTCATGAATAATTAAAGAGTGATATCATAGATTATCTTGTCAAAATTTTTTTATAAACTTAATTTTTTTTAAAAAATAAGCTTACGATTGCTTATTTATGGGGCAGAGCTCTGAAGCTCCCTCCGTTTTAAATGACCAGAGCTTCAGAGCATGATATTGAGGGTAGGAACATCGGTATATTTAGTTGAAATATAATTTTTAAGTGTTATTTTGACACTGGCATAGTCAAATAATGTCCTTGGATTTTTTTTTTCATCAAAACCCCTAATTCTATATCAAATTCATATTGACCTAAAATTAAGTTTTTGCAATGATTTGGTCTTGTGTTACAAGTGTTTTATAGTCTTAAATTAAAAAATTTCTACAAAAAGATTATCATCAAGATTACATCATACAATCCTTCTAAAATCCATGCTTTATGTAAGTATTTTATACAAACTGGCCAGGTTCACAAATGCTCAATACGAATTGGTACTCACATATATTACATTGTACGTACTCAAGCTCAAGCTCACAAATAATTTAATTGTGAGTACTAAGTAATGCTCACAACTAAAATCAGGTGCCCAATGTATTCCTAGTCATATGTAGGAGAAAAATTGGGAGACAGCGAGCGAATAGTATATTTCAAAGTTTCAAATATTGCCGATTTATAGGTACGGCGCTATTTATGCATTTAGTTTCTATTTTTGTAATGTTTCAATTTACAGAAAACGCTTCTAATGGAAAATGGGAAATGAAAGATCCGCAAAAAACGTGGAAAACAAAAAATCCGCTAAAAAAACTTAAAAATGAAAAATCCGCAAAAAAAGTTGAGAATGAAAAATCCGCAAAAATAAGTTGAAAATAAAAGGTTAGAAATTATTAAAAAATCATAATTTAGTTACTTACGGAACATAAAACAATAGTTTGTCCCAAGAACACGGTCCCAAACAAAATACAAAAGCTAGCGCCATACCACAGCAGATTTGCGGCATTTATTCATAGCAAAAAATATAATATACGAAAAATGTGCAAAAACTCTTATAAAAAAAAGTAAAAATAGGCCATTATAATGAGCCTCTCTATTTAAATGACAACCGCCACTAAAATGGCATAGTAGCCATTTTCATTCGCGCGAATTAAAATGGAGAGGAAGTCATTATAATGGCATTTATTGATTTAATTTCATTTCATATATACTCACAAGTGTAACACTGTGCAAAATTAGGAAACTCATACGGCCCGACAGTATTACACTTGTGAGTATATAAGAAATTAAGTTAAATCAATAAATGCAATTATAATGGCTCCTTCTCCATTTTAATTCACGCGAATTAAAATGGCTACTATGCCATTATAATGGAGGGTGCGATTTAAATGGAGAGGCTTATTATAATGGCCCACACTTTTTTTATATAGGAGTTTCACTTGCACATTTTTCGGTATATTATATATTTTTGTTGATAGTAGTAGCTGAGACCGCCGCTTTACTGAAATAAAAAATAACTATAATTTGAATTAATTAAACAATTAAAAACTTCATTGATATCAGTAATCGATGAGCGTTAATTGGTAATATTTGTTTGTTTTGTTTAGATTAATATTTCATGTTCACGGCACCAGGAATGCAACGGCGTATAGCGCCGTTTTGCAGAAAAAAATCAAACTATATATTTGATTAAAAAAACGAAATCAATAAACGCAAATTTTTTTATTATATTTTTTAATTAATCACACATGTGCCAAGATACAGAGAGTCGTTGCACTATAATGAATAAGCTATTGTGAATTTAAAAGTAAACATAAATATTTATTGACATTGGGAATCAATAAGCGGAAATTATTATTTTTTATATTTTTTTAATTAATAGCACACACGTCAGGATTTTAAGGACCTTCAAAATATCATATAGTATTCATAATCAAGCATATATGTTTTGCCCTGTGGGAATGGTTGTGGGAGGAGCTGTTTTAGCCAATTAGCGCTTGGAAAAAATTGATTTCCAATGAATGAGAGATTTTCATTTTTTTGCCTGAGCGCTAATTGGCTAAAAGTGATTTTATAACGTCTAAAGGCTGGTTCATACTTATGTAAAAACGTCCTTTGGACAAAGTCCAAAGGACGTTTTTACATATGTTTATACGCTGTATTTGTCTTTTGGACTATGTCCAAAGGACGTTTTTACATAAGTATGAACCAGCCTTAACTCTGACACAACCAGCCAACCAACCGTGTTGGTTGGCTGGTTGTGTCAGATTAAACCAACCGTGTTGGTTTAATACTGTCCGACACGCAGAAACTCGTGCGGCCCGGACAGTATTAGACTTGTGAGTATATATAAAGTGAAATTAAGTCAATAAATGGCTATTATAATAGCTTCCTCTCCATTTTAACTCGCCGAATTAAAATGGCTACTATGCCATTATAGTGGAGAGTGTTATTTAAATGGAGAAGCTCATTATAAAGGCCACCTTTTCTGTACTTTTTTATATAGGAGTTGCACATTTTTCGGTATATTATATATTTTTGCT
>JASAMX010003777.1:0-18622 GCA_030248175.1 Microlaimidae sp. YZB2_3 | reverse complement strand
TTTAGCATTAGAAATTAAAAACTTGTCTCTATTTTTTGAAAATGTGTAAACAGAAAGTTTGCGTAATAAATAAACGCCAGTGCGACATTCAGCATCCCTGCGAAAGTCTTCAGGATCTAACGCAACTTCTTTCGCCAGACGCCCCTTTTGAGCGCGCTATAGGATCTAACGCCTCATCACCGGTCCTAGGGGGGTCCGAACCCCCCCTTAGCTTTTTAGGGGGGGATTGACCCGGGATGCGAAATTTTGAAATCTGGAGGGGGTCAGATGGGTCCGGTGTCCAAAGCAAAACAGGTTTAAATCATAATAACTTTAATAATTGTTTTTTTTTTGTAGGATAATACTACATTTTATTGAATAAAAAGCAATATTCTGGCGTAAAAAGGGTGTAAAAACATGAGTATGTATTAAAAATTCACGTTTTAAGAAGAAAATTTAGTATAAAAAAAGTACCTAAAATTTTCCCGAGGGTGGGAGTAGTGTGGAGAGTCAGACTTCAAATTCTAGAGGAGCGGGTCAGGGTACAAAATTCAGCAATTTGGGTGGAGGGGGTCCTGGATTTTTGTCTGGGGGGCCAAAATTTCGAGGCCAGGGGGGGGGGTGGACCCCACCCTACCCCCCTTTTTCACCTATGTTAATATTCTGAATGGTAATTAAGGCTAGAAAAAAAGGTGGGCAGCATAGGTGTTTTTGGTCGGGTCCGCTAGGGGGGGGGTCCACCCCCGGGTGGAAGGCCAAAATTTTTTAGGGGGGGGGGGTCCCGGGGGGTCCGGACCCCCCTGGCTGTTTAGGGGGGGTCGCCCCCGGGTGCGAGATTTCAAATTTAGGGGGGGTCAGGGGGGTTCAATTTTTCAGCAAAATTTTTTAAACTCAATAATTTAACTGTTTTTAGGTCTAATATTGAATTTTATGTATTAAAACAGCCTATTTAGGCCTAAAAAGTGTATTTAAACACTGTTTTTAACTAAAAACCTGTGTTTTTGACAGTGAATAAAAAAATATACTTCCAAATTGATAAGGAGGGGGTGGGGGGAGGGGGGTCCAGCCTTCCAGGGGGGGGGGGGTAGGTCGGACCGCTCTCGAGCTTGGGGGGGGAGGGGGGGCCCCCCTGGATTTTTTCCAGGGGGGGGGTCCAAAATTTTGGCTCTAGGGGGGGGGGGCACCCCTCTGTCCCCCCCCCAAAAACATCTATGGTGGGCAGCCTCCCGGATTTTTTTTTGGTGAGGGGGGGAGGGGTATACCCGACCCCCCGGATTTTGGGGGGAGGTATACCCGACCTCCCGCATTTTGAGGGGGGGGTCCCAAAAATTTTTTTGGAATACCTCAATCAAACCCCCATTTTTAGCGTTTTTAGTATTGGGACCCCCCAAATTTTAGGGACCCCCTCTTACCCACCTATGGACTAGGGGTGTTATACTAATGCTTAAATCGGTAAAATATGGTTTTCAAAGGAATACACCTAAAATTTACGAAAAAAAACTAAAAAAATAATAAAAAAAATTACGCCTGGTTAAGCCGTTTCTGTATGAACCTTGCACTCAGGCAGGGGGTATTGTACTATTATTGTATTCAGACCTGTGCACTGCCCCCGGGGTTATAATGGGGGTGGCATTTCCAAAACGGGGGGGGGCAACTTTTTTGAAACGGGGAGGCAATAAAACGGGGGGGCAAGAAGAAGGGAAAGAAAAAAAAAAGAGAAAAAAAGGAGAAAAAAAGAGAAAAAGAGAGAAAAAAGAAAGGAAAAGGGAAAAAAGGGACAAAAAAAGCGAAAATAAGGTAAAAATAGGTCTAAAATGGCTTAAAATACATTGAAATAGGCTAAAAACTGCAAAAAATTCGCGATGATGGCGTCATCATAGGTCAAAAATGGCGTCATATTTTTAGGGTACTTTTTCATTTTTTGGCGGGGGGGGGGGCAATAAAACGGGAGGGCGGACAAATCCTCCAATAAATCGGGAGTGGGCATTTTCAGACCGTGCACAGGTCTGTGTATTATCCCACTGATAAAACGCTAAATTAAGGTTTTGAAAGTTAAACTCGATAGAAATAACATAAACAAAAAAGACGCACCCCTGACAGAGTCGCTCGTCCTGAATTACCCCCATTTCTTCGATGGACTTTCTCACGGCGGGTACTGCCAAAGAAAAGGGTATGGCGGCGCCCCCCAGTTCCGTCATTAGAGTTCGCAGCTGGGAAGCTGCCACCAAGCCCGCTCCTGGGCCTAAATCAGTTGGATTTAGAAGACAATTTTATAAATTATAATCGTTATGCACAATTAACTAAAGTTTGAGTTTTTCTCTTTTTTGATATTTTTGAGATTTATTTATGACGTTTTACATTTGAAGAAGACGCAAGTCCCTAAGCTTTTTAAAAGGTGAAAGGAAAAAAACGCGTTCAGCAAAAACTATCACGCGAAAAGACGTAAGTTGGTATAAATTTGGTTTTTTGGGGATTAAAAACGCTCGCACTTTTTTAAAATTTATGGGATGTACAAATTAAAAACCCCGCAAACAAACGATTTTGTGTCTAATTACTCAACCATTTTTTAATGTCAGACCTGTGCACGGTCTGGAAAATGCTCCCCCCCGTTTTATTGAGGATTTGCCCCCCGTTTGCCCCCCCCCCCCCCCCCGCCAAAAAGAAACAGTACCTTAAAATTATGACGCCATTTTTTGAAACATTATGACGCCATCATCGTAATTTTTTGCAGTTTTTAGCCTATTTTAATGTATTTTAGGCCATTTCAGACCAAACTTTACCTTCTTTTCGCTTTTTTGTCCCTTTTTTCTCTTTTCCCTTCTTTTTTCTCCTTTTTTCTCTTTTTTTTCTTTCCCCCTGCTTGCCCCCCCGTTTTATTGCCCCCCGTTTCAAAAAAGTTGCCCCCCGTGCTCCCCCCCGTTTAAACCCCGGAGGAGGGCAGTGCACAGGTCTGTTAATGGTTTCTTTAGACTTGAAAAGTTTTTTCAAGGTATTCCTAGCAACAAAACTTCAGATCGATTCCTAATTACGTTTGAAATAATGCAGACCTGAGCATTGCCCCCCTCGGGTTCTATTGGGGAGGACAATTCCAAAACGGAATGCACGGGGGAACTTTTTTAAAACGGCGAGGGCAAGCAGAAGAGAAAAAAAGAAAAAAAGATGAAAAAGAAGAGAAAAGGGAAAAAAGCGAAATTAAGGTTAAAAAAAGTCTAAAATGACTTAAAATGCATTGAAATAGGCTAAAAACTGCAAAAAATTGTGATGATGGCATCCTTATAGTTCAAAAATGGGGCCATAATTTTGGGTACCGGTACCGTACTTTTTAATTTTGGGGCGGGGGCAATAAAACGGGGAGGGGGACAAATCCTCCAATAAAGCAGGGGAGAAGGCATTTTCAGACCGTGCACAGGTCTGATAATGCCATAAATATACCTAGCGAGTAAGAAACCAATCCAGAGCTTTTGTACGCATAGCTGGCCGGTGGCAAATGGTCCAAGAGATTCGTCAATCCTGGTGGCATCTGGCGGTTGTATTCGGCCGTTAGGACAACAAAACCGTCCTGGTTCTTGACCAGCTCGTTAAATTCCACCAGCGGTTTGGGGATCTTGGAAGGGTCTTTGTGCCAATGGAGGGCTTGTTTCAGCAGTGGAATTTCTAGTTTCGCGGGGTCTAAACAACACACGGTTGATGTGAGTTCTGTGTGTAAAATTGCTGCCTATAAAATTTAAACCAAATGTATTTTTTAAATTTTTTCCGGTCTAACATGTAAAAATAAAATTTGCGTCCTGTCTAAACTACACACAAAAGTATGGTTAGATAGAAGTCGCATGATTGATCTCTCCAAGTCCGGATTTTTTTAGATTTTTTAAATTGAGCTTGAAAAGGATGGGGGACGCCTTACCTTAAAATTACGGGTTGGGCTGACCCCCTCCCTCTCCACACACACACAAACACACACACACACACACATGCACGCACACACACACCATAATGCTTTTTGGTGGCAAAATTGCCAGTTTTGGTTTTTACTTTTCAGGTGCAAAAATTTCAAAATTTTTTCGCCCTTCACTAGAAGCTTGGCAATTAACTATAAAATACTTTGGAATATTTTTTAAATACAGAGGAAGCAGCCTCTCAAATTTTTAGTGGGTACAAGTTCCATATGTGTACCAATTATTGATTTGACTGATCAAAAAGTAAAATACGCATGTAAAAATTTTTATACCAAAATTGGACCCGTAGACCTCATTTTTGAGGTTATTTTTTAGATTATACTCAGTGTGTGCAATTTTTGTTGTTAAGAAAAAAATTTGTTAAACAACAAAATGAATTTAAAAATTTATTTGGTACAAGTACCATATACGTGTACCAATTAGATAGATAGAAGATTTTATTTCTAGCATTAAAAAACAAAAAGAACAGTTAGTGTAAAATATGACAATGCAACCCAGTTAGGTTACAAATTACACAAACACAACAAAATACAAAAAAAAGGATAATCACTACAGAAATCCTGGCTTACTAGAAATTAATGATTAAAGGCTTGTGGTAAACAAAGCTCTTCATTTAGTCATTTAACTACCAAGAAGATTTTAAGGAGGTTTATAGTCTTAGAGATTTTTTGAACTGAGATAATGATTTGGCGCTTACTTGGCTGTTATTTAAAGAGTTCCATTTTTAAGGGATTATATTTAAGAAATTAAACTTTCCACAATTAACACAAGCATAGGTCACCGATGGGGGGGTGGTAGGGGGTGGCACCCCCCCCCTACGGCCTCTGAGACCTATCCCCCCCTAAGGTCCATTTTTGACAACCCCCCCCCTTCGACCCCTTGAACCCCTGACCCCACCCCCTAAGGCCCATGAGCCCTCCCCCCCATCAACCATATCCGGACCGGGTAAAGCCCCCTACCAAAGGGATTTGGAACTGGGTAACCCTCCCCCCTACCACTTCATCTCCACCCTGGCTACACCCCCCTAACAGTTTATATTTTTTTAGTTTTTTTTTATTTTAAGGTAAAATGACGGCACGGCACTCACTGTACAGCTACACTGTATATAAATATTTGTTGCTTGACTGACAATGTAGGGAAAAAAATAAATACAGAATAAATAAATACAGTACACTGTATATAAATATTTGTTGCTTGACTGACTGACAATGTAGGAAAAAAAATAAATTAAAATATTTATTGGTGGTGGGCCGCCGCTGCCGCCGTTTTAAACAACATGAAACAGTTTATTGCTTCTTGACCAAAGTTGTATGACAAAACCTACTGTTACTACTGACTAACCATATAAATATTGATTATAAATAATTACTAATCGTTTTATTTAACTAGAAAATAGAAGAAAACTGACAATTATTTAACCCTGAAGCAAATAATACAACAAAAAAGGTACCTGCATAATTATGATGATGTTTTTTACGCTTTTTTTTTTGAAAAATTCGGTAGCACCCCCCTAACCTTCCCCCCCTAAAGACTCGAAGACCCCAAGCACCTCGGGGTGTTTTTTTTTTCAAAGGGGTGTGACCCCCCCTAGAGGTCAAAAACCAAAACACCCCGAGGTGTGAACCCCCCTAGCCGTCGAAGGTCGGTGACCTATGAACACAAGTATGTTGGATTTTTATTTTTTTTAATGACCTCTTGTATAATTTGTATTAAAAACAAAGTATTTGTTGGGATTTAAGTTTACAAGACCATTAATAATTTTATATGTTTCAATCATATCTGTTATTTCTCTACGTTTTTCTAAAGTTTTAATACCAAGTATACGCAGCCTGCTTTCATAGTCAGTTTTAAGTTACATATTTTAAAGTTACACATATGTTTTTTGAATTCAGATAGCTATGTTTGTTGATATTTTGTTAAAATTGTAGTTTATGTTGGCGGCGATTAAGTCGCAGACTTGATGTTGTTGATAAAAAAAAGAAAAGAAAAAAAGAAAGAAAAAGAAAAAAAGAAAAGATGAAATGATGAAACAGTTGAATAAAATTATGCACAGACTATGCATAGAAAAACATTAGTACTGTTATCTGATCATTAAATTAAAAATTAAAATTAAATAAAATTAAGTTAAATTAAACGGGGAGCAAGCAGGGAAGAAAGTAAAAAAAGAAAAAAAGAGAAAAAAAAGGAAAAAGGGACGGTACAATTCCCATACGCGTACCAAAAGTCGATTTGACCGATCCTAAGGTAAAATACAGTTATAAAACATTTTTGTACACTAAACGAACACGCAGACTTTGTTTGGATGGTTTTTTTAAGATTTGGGCTTATCGAAAAGAGTTATGACCCAATTTATACCCGAAAAATAGTCTTTTTCAGCATATTCAATTTATAATGTTAATAAAAAAATTGTAAACACACTAATTAAATTAAAAAATATGTTTTAACAATGCTAGAAGTCTGAAAAACTCAAAAATTTCCAAGAAAAATAAAAATTCGAAAGTTACATGGACCACCAAAAACGTGGACAACAATTTTTTTTTTACTTTAAACGCTATTTAAACTTAGTTTTTTACCAAATTATTGGTACTAAGCCTAAGAAAAACCTAAAAATTAAACAAAATTGTAATATAATTGATTTTTATTAAAATAAGTTGTTTTTCAAAAATGTGAATTTTTTCACAACTAAAATTTAATGGGTATTTGAACGGTTATTATAAAAAACTCGTTGTTACCATGAAAAAAATAAAACTATATTTGTAATTGCCAGACACTTGGTAATACGAAAAAAATAATATTAATTTGATTAAAGGCTTAATAAAAAAAAAATTCTTAATAACAAATTGTACATGCCAAAATAGGGCAATTTTTGGGTATAAATCGGCTTATAACTTCTAATAAAAGCTCAAATCTCAAAAATAACACAAAAATCAAGTCTACGGGTCTAATTTAGGGTATGAAGATGTTTTATAAGTGTATTTTACTTTAGGGTCAGTCAAATTGAATTTTGGGACGCGTATGGGAATCCTACCAAAAGGGACAAAAAAGCGAAATTAATAAAGGTAAAAACAGGTCTAAAATGGCTTAAAATACATTTAAATAGGTCAAAAACTGCAAAAATTCGCGATGGCGTCATAATAGGTCAAAAATGGCCCCATAATTTTTTGGTACTTTTTAAGGGGAAGTAAACCCATCCTCCCTTCAGCCGAACCTACCTTGATCTATGCCATTGATCTCCTGCCCCAGTTTCAATTGGCTCGTTTAAAGTTAAAAACATTTAGTCAAAATGAAGTCATAAAGTTAAAGTCATTTAGTTTAAAATGTAAAATAACAAAAATTTGGTATGAACAACCGTGCTTATTTGTAAGCACAGTTGTTCATACCAAATTTTTGTTATTTTACATTTTAAACTAAATGTTTTGTTTTTGAATAACAATTGCAGTTAAATTGCAGTTAAACGAACCGGCTATGGAGAGATTGTGACCTCGTTCGGATATCCTATTTGCAACAAATTTACCAACTCGTTCTGCCATTCTACCATCTCGGAGGCTTCCAAGAACCATTAATAACTTAAGCGGTTGTTTTGCCGACATTCTGAAGAAATTAAAACATTTAGCTGTTTAGTCTGTTTAGTCTTAAAGTATTGCTTTGCTTTACTTTATTATTCCATTTCAATTTCTTTTTCCCTTTCCTTTCATTTTTGTTTGTTTCTGTTTGTTTAAATTCATTACTTCGGGTACGTCCATGTTCCCCATATAAATTTTTGTCTCGTTTATCCACCGTGTCTCATTTAACCACAGTCTTCAAAACACAATTATCGCAAAGCATCAAAAACCAGTTGCATTTCACCAAAGCGGTTGCAGGAACTTTTGTTGTTTTTATATTTCGTGTTTCAACATGTCGCAGTCCACGTCTCGTCATCGAAAAACTCGTAAATAAACAAGGTATTCAACGATTTACGGGTTTTTAACAATAATACTGTTTGATTAAAATGATTTTGTTTTTATACACCGTTTTTTAAAATAAAGCATTTCTACAAACGTTCAACAAAAAAACACGCTAGGGTACCAAAAGGATAGGTTTTAAATTTGGTTCAATTCTGAAAAATATAAAATGAATGCTGCCGCTTTAAAAAATAGTTTTTACTTGTTTTCTCGGTTGATGTGTGTGTTTTGCTTTATACTCGTATTACCAAATTGTTAGTCAAAATTTTACTTGTAAATCAAGCGAAATTTCGTAAAAAAGAGAAATTTTGTTTTTTTTGGAATTTAAGTTTTGTAATTATAAAAAAAAAGTTGTAAAAAACAGTCATACATCATCACTAGTTTTTTGGAATACGATGTTTTTACAAATGGAATTATTCATTTAGTAGTTTTGCAAAAACGTATTAAATTTAAAAAAAAACAAGTATTTTGCTACCCTAGCGTGATTTCACTTTCAGTTTAGTTTTATTAACCTTTTAGGAATATTTTTTCTCTCCAAAAAACCGCTGCAAATCCGCAGAAGGGATTCCACGTCAGTGCTTCAGCGTATTAAACTCGGCGTCCCGACGGTGATCGGGGGCCGTCGGGCCGCTGAGTTTAACAGTGAGCAGCGATGGCGCGGGGATTGCGTGTCGCGGACGGTGGGCAAAGAATCCCAAAGGGTTAATATATACGTTGTTTCAAAAAATGCTTTATTTCAAAAAGTGGTGTATAAAACCATATTCATTTTAACAAAAATGTATTTTGGTTAATAACTCGTTAACCATCAAATACTAGTGAAATTAGAAAAACTATTAAAAATTGGTAAAAGTTTTAATCCAAATTCTAGAAGGGAAATATAATATTTTGTGCTTAAATATACATCATTCATAAGTTATCAATTTTACGTTTTTTAGTTTGCGATTATATGGCTTTTTTCCAAATAAAGTTTTGTAAAGAAAGCAATAACAAAAAAATTTGAATAAAAAAAAATTACGCAAAATTAGCTCATGGATCATGAACCGCGTTTGTTAAATTCTTTTCCAAGCTTTTTAAACGCTCTAAAATTTATAATTTTGTAGGCGCTGAGCAATTTTTTTTTTATAAAATTTTATGTTTTTATTTAGTAATAACAGTGATAATAATCAGTTACTTTATTTTATTTTGCGATTCAATTTCGAGGGTTTTATTGTTATGGAATTTTTTAATCGAAGAGTTAATGATCTTTTTTTTAGTTTCGGAATAGGTTATTTGTTTCTTTTTTTTAATCAAAAGGTGTTCGGTATTAAAACATTTTTTACCACATATCAAAATATTATAATAAAAAAAAACAAATGAAAGTTTTCTGGTTCTTAACTTTATTAATAAATTTTTACGTTCTTATAAATAGCGCCTAAATTTTCTTTAATCGGATTTAACTTGTTTGCTTTAGTTTTGAAAACAAAAACGCGTTAAATCAAGTAAAAAATGACTGTTAGGAAAAAATTGGAAAAACAAAAAATCGAAGAAAAACTTAAAGTTAACTGCGAATGGCTTCATTTAGTCTATGCTTCTTACTACTGGGATTTCGTTTTACTTGGTTTCGATATGGAAAAATATTTTCTAGATGCTCAATGCGACGCTGCAGAAATCTAAAAAACTTCAAAAACAAATTGATGATTTATATTGTGATCTAATAAAAGACATTTAATTGTGTATTTTTTTACCTGTAGTGGTACTTTTATAAAACGAAATGCAACTATGCGATGAACTTTCAATTCCTTCACGTAGCGACAAAATTATAATAACAGACAAATTTTACAGTTTTATTTTCAATTAGTAGAAAATTTGTATATTAAAAATAGTGATACTTGATGTTTTGACATTTTTCTAAGAAATATAAAGAAATTTTAATTTTACGCTCTTTTGTAACATTAAAATGTAAAATAAAACTTTAGCATTTTTGTCATTAAAGCAATTCCATGTATATTCAAAAAAAAGATTTAAAATCTGGGTTCACAAATGTGATCAATAAGCAAAAAACAAAAAAAATTAGTCAAAATCTCGAAAAAAGTTTTTTCTTTGAAATAATTTTACATGTTTCAAACAGCAGTAGATTTTGATAAAATTTTGAGACTAACTTTTATTATTTTCAGCTTAAAGCTTATATACATCCAAAAAAAATAATAACCGGAGTGAGTTTAGTTCGGATTACTTGGAATGACTAAATAAAAAACCTGCACAAATAAAAAACTTAAATAAGTACGATTTTTTTAATTCTAAGTTGAATCGCATAAGTTCATATTTTTAATTATCACGTTAATTCTTATCATAGGTAGTGCAGAAGTGGCATCGGGCGATTTATCGAGCACCGCACCAAATATTTGAATATATGGCACAAAGCTTCGCTATGTTTGTTTTAAGTATGGCTAGCTTGTACTAATGTTCACTGAATAAATAAAACATAGAGGTCGTATGATATCCAATAAAAACAAAACTTTGTGGCACGTCGTACTGAACAATCCATTATTTCATATCTTGTGGCACTTTTCTTACGAAACAATCCATTTTATTTCATAAGTATAAAGCGCTTTCTTGAGCTCTGCAAATCGTCGCGTCGTCTGCGACGGCGCAAAAACAAATATAATTCTTTTTGTAAAGTTTCTAATAAAATAATTGATTTATAATAGCCATGATTTTTAAATAATATTTATTAAACATTAAAAATAACGGTAAATGCTTATTAAATTGGTTTAAATTGCTATCATATGACTCCTATGTTTTTAATTAACAACGGCACAAGGCAGTTAGTAAACGTAAATTATAACAAGCGTAAATAAAAAAGAAATAACACGCAATATATTGCACGCATTTCTGTCTACTAAAACTTAAATAAATTTTTTTCAGAAGATGCGGAACCAAGTCAATTTTTCGTGGTGAATTCAATACTAATTGTTTTATGTTAAAAAATTCCACCCTTAACTCTTGCCCTATAAACCTTCCGTTTTGTTTTATTACATATTTTAACGATTTGAAAATACTAAAAACGACCCGAAACAACTATTTCGAGTTTAATTACTAAAAACTACTAGTTTTTTTTACCAAATACTTACAGCCATGGTGTCAAAAAAAATTAAAAATTCCAATATAATGGTTTTTTTATACTTTTTATAAATTCATAACAAATTAAGATATTTTCAAAAAAAAACAACTCAAAATTAACAAAAAAACTTATTTTTTTGGCCATTTTTTTAATTTTCTTCAGCTTATATTTGGTGGTTGAAACATATCATTGGAGATAGAATTATTAAAGAACATTTTAGAATATCAAAGTTAAATTTTAACCAAAAACTGTTAAAATTGGCTACATAAATTGAATTTTTTATGAAATGAAAAAAATCGAATAAATGACACGTTAGTCAGTGGGTTACACAGGTTTAAAGAAAAGGTTCAAATAATAAATAAAAATACAATGCGAAAACGAAACAACCCTAAAATAACGTTTGAAAACGAAAGTCAGTTAAAACTGGTTTATACACTTCGTCTAAAGTGGCCAAAAGACAGGGGCATATTCAGGATTTTGGAAAGGGGGAGGGGTTTGCACTCCATACAAATTTTTCGAAAGGGGGGTTGTAGGGGGTTGTACTCCAAATTTTCAAAATACCGTAAAAAGGACATTAAAGAACGGTAAAAATTGTTGCGCTTCGCGCAAAGTGATTCTTTTTTTGTTATTTCCATTGTTTTTAAGTTGCACTTGAAAAATTTTGGGTTTAAAAAGGTATAACATTAAAAATCGTGCGACAGCACCAAAAAAATTCAAAAATTGTCTTTAAAATTCATTAGAAACATAACTTAAAAGTTGTAAAAAGGTATGTAAATGTCGAGCGCTAAGCGGAGCGAAGCGCGAGAAAATTTTTTTAAAAATTTTTTCTTAGGACCCCCTAATTTTTACCTCTGCCAGCCCAAAAGGGGGGGGTTTCAACCCCCTTAACCCCCCTGGCTACGCCCTTGCCAAACGATAAAGTCCAAAAGACAAAATGCAAAGAGAAAAAATCCAATAGACAAAGTCGAAAAAAGTAATTTTTAAACTTTATACTTTGTTCAAAGGACAAGTTTAAAGGATATTTGAACAAAATAAAATTGTCTTTTAAACAATCCAAAGACGCCCTTCAGACAAAGTATGAACGCTTCTTTAAATATTGTTCAAAACTGTTGAAAACGCAAGTTGAAATATTTAAATTTTGTTTGGCTGTCCAAGAACAGTTCTGGATTGTACAAAAAAAGCTTTGAATAGTTCAAAGAAGACCTTTGCATTGTCCGATGGACAATTTTTGTTTGTCAAAAATTTTCTATTGGACTATCCTTTGAACCTTGTCCTTTGGACTGTCTTTTGAACTTTGCTCTTTGGAAGAAGTATGAACGAGGTTTTTTTTTAAAAAACTGTCCTTTGGACTTCGTCTTTCGGACTTGTACTTTGGACGAAGTATGAACGATAGGCTTAAAACTGTCTTTTGAACTATGTCCTTTGGACACTTTGAACGAAATATGAACCAGGCTTTACACTACATTGTATGGAAAAAATAATTAAACAATTGGATATATCCTGATATACGATAAACAGACAAAAACGAGGTTTCTATACTAAAACAATAGAACAACAAAACAACCCTGCAGGCCGTTTTATTTTAAACAATTCCACAACAAGTAAAACTAACTAAGATTTTTTAAAAATATAATACAGACATTTTTAGAGGGTCTTTTTTAAAGGTCTAAAGCACAAAAATTATTTCTTATATTTGAAAATTGTTGTTAAACAGAAAGGTTTATAAAAAAAATTGTTTTTAAATTAAAAAAATCTTTAAACACTGATAAAAATTTGGTACACTGATAAAAATGTTAGCACAAAATGCAACTTTTAAATTCAAAATTTTCTAGATTCTATATAACAAAATATTGCAACTTTCTTCGTAAATTTTTAAGCAGTACATAAAATTTATGAAACATATTTCAATATTCGTGTGTTAAGATCCCAAAAAATCTCGAAATATTATTTAAGTTAACACAAAGCGCAACTTTTGTTATACAAACAGTTTTTATATAATACTAAAATATGAATGAAATATACTTTTTAACTTATGCAAAACATCGACTTATTTTATAAAACCATCTCTGACGAAGGGTTCAAGGAATGAGTTAACTTATCAATATAATTTTTAGTAACAACTAATTCCAAAAAGAACCCAAAAATATTCCGTCAAACTTAATTTATTTTCTACCATATATTACTTGATATTTTTGCTTAATATACTAAAATTAGGATACAATTTTTTAATAAATATGTGCTTAAAAAGTAAAAATGCAATTAATTCAATGAATTTCCATTTCAAACACAATGATTTAACACGCTGAATCCGGAGTACAGTTAGGCGATTTGAAAAATAGTTTAAAAATTCGCAACACAAGCACCGGTTGTGTTCCCAGTTGCGCGATGAGATCAAAGGTTAGATCGACCAATCCGACCGGAGCTCAGGGCGCGGTCGATTTTCCACCGCCCTTCTATTAGTGGAAAAAACGTAAAATGACGTCAAAGATCTAAAAACGGACCAATCAGCATTAATTACCCGGCTAAAAGCACTTTTTACTCCTTCTCTTCCGCCGTGTTAGCCATTTATTGATTTTCCATTATTAATAACGGGTTCCAAGGATGGTTTTACGGTGGTTGAGGGAGGTCCTACCGTGGTGGATGGTACCAAACTGGGCTCGATCAATCGATATTCCGCCACAAAGCCTTTTTTGCTCACAGTGTCGTCAGACTTGAACTTGACCCTCAGAAATCTTCCAGACGAGTAAAACACCTTCAGCTAAAAGATCCTTGGTCATAAAAACTAGATATTAAAATTTATATTTTGGTTATACCTCGTTTTAAAGTTTTTCTGGATTACTTGACCTAAACTATAATTAGGCACTGAATTAGGTTATTTTTACAATACTGAAATAGTAGCACCCACAGCAAAAAATAAAATATATAACATAACAATAAAAACAGTATGCGACTTTATATATTGCTGAGATCAGAAACATTCGCGCCCTAGTTGGAGCACTACAACATGCTAATTAAAGACTTCGAATTCGGTAGTCCATTTTAGGCGTGCAATAACCCTAATTACGGTCCTCAAAAAGAGTCACTTTACAAATCACTTCACTAAAAAGCTACTTTATAAATTATTTGTTTTGTATTTAATATAATTAAATAAACCCCTTGTAATTTTACTATATTCACAAAATTCGAGATTTTTTTCTATTAAACGTTAAATAGCCACGATTTTTGTGCAAAATGTTATGAGGGAACAATAGTTTTCTTTGAAATTAATTTTTTCTGAGGGACCTAATTGGGACCATTGAAGAACCTAATTTGGACCATTAAAAACTTTAATTAAGGCGTCCTCAAATTAAAAAGAAGGCTCCATTTAGCACTTTCTAGTGCCCTAACTAGGGTGCGCTTTAAATATGGCAAATGTTTCTAAGCAATAGATGACGCAACGCATTTTTTTATTATTATATTATTTGTTTTTCCCATGTCTCAAAATATATGCCATAGTAAATATCTTGTAAAAATCTTTACAAAACAATCGGTTCTTAAACCAAACAATAAAATAAAAAAAGTCAATAAGTACTCTTACTTTTTCGCCAGTGCCACAATACTGGCCGAATTTTGTGGCTGTATCATGTTCGCCATCGAATACTTCCACATAATCGTAGTCACAATAGGTCTCTTCTTCCAATTCAAAATCCGTAAACGACAGTTTTATCACCTGAAGAAATTTATTTATTATTTGTTGGTTTCAGGTTTGTCTTCTTTAGGTTTACTAAGTTTACTTGCCTACGCCGTGAAATGGGAAGAAAAATAAAACATCTAACTTTACAGACATTTCTTTTTTGAGCGTATACAAGCAAACTGCTAAGAGCAAAAAAGGTTAAGCAAGATGTAAATTAATTTTTCTATTTAAAATAAAAAAATAAGCTGTAAAATATTAAAAACATTTCAAATTTTGTAAGAATGGTTCAAAAATTGTATACTATAGATAAAATCTTTCAGTCTGAAATTATGGGCGTAACCGCTCGCTGTCAGGAAGAGAAGAAGAATAAACGCGCGAGAATAAAAATAATAAAAAAATTTGGCAATGATGTAACCAATTATTATTAATGAATGATATGAATAAATTTGTAAATTTGATACTAATATTCAGATTTTTAACTCTTTGACTGTTCAATAAACAAAATACCTTATCAGCTCTGCCTAATATAATCCAGTCACAATCCATTTTTTCTGCATAATTTGTGCCTCCATAATTGGCATGAGAGTAAATAAAAGAAGTAGTTTCTTCCCCTTGCAACCTTCCACCACATACTAAATCAAATTTAAACAATTGACATTTTTATTTCGTTAAAATCAATAGCAAGAACAACCTTTGTTAATTATATCTACAAATTTAGAAACTTTATACCAAATATTTTGCTTGAAAGTTATATAATATCTTAGACTTGTAGTTCTTGCATGGGTTACTTACGGTGTATTATACAGCTTTCTTTCTATGTAATTCTATTATATTTTGTAATCTAGTTTTGGTTTAAAGAATTTGCACATACCTACTATTGCTATAGTTCATTTACCTAAACAACAGTCATATTGGCTGATAAATACTATTAAAGATAATTATTCTAAGAAATAAATTGCCTGGTGTTTAAACAGCGTTAACTATGTAGTATGATTAGGAGCCGACGTGTGTTTGTGTTTTAAACACATTGTTTTTTCACAAGTAATTATACTTGTACTAAAAAGTAATTATACTTAAAAGAAATAATCTTGAATACATAGTTAAAATAGCCCTTTCGATTTTATAACAACTTACACTTAGAATTTAAAAAGATATTTATACATGAAAATATCATTTTAAACAGATGTAAAAAAAAAGCGTTCCATTTTGAACTTCTGTGACTTTTGGTAAAAACTTACCTTGCCCAAAACCTTTTGATTTGTTTTTTTGCAATCTGACATATTTCTAACTTTTAAATATGGCAAAAAAATTTTTATGGGTTCCGTAATTTATCAAATTATTTTTCGATACGTATAGTTTCCAAAGGTTATTTAAAAAACAGGTATTTGGCTTTATCTCGGCGCCCTTGGGTGTAAGTTTTAACAAGATATTATTGTTTTATAAAAGAATCACAATTTTCACAGCATCCTTTGTAAAATGAAGAAAGTGGAAAAAGGAAAGGAAAACGTGACCACGTCAGGATTTTAAGAACTCTCAAAATGTCATATAGTATTCGTGATCACGTTATATATGTTTTTCTCTGTGAGAATGGTTTTGGGAGCAACTGTTTTAGTCAATTACCGCTTGGAAAAAATTGATCTTCAATAAATGAGAGATCTTCATTTTTTGCTAAGCGCTAATTAGCTAAAAGGAATTGGCTAATTGGCTAATTCTATAACGTCATAACTCTGTGAAGATATTTAACACTGAACAACTTCCATTTAAATAGGAGGGTTTTGACCATCGTGACTACAATTGTAGTAAATCCTTTATTTTTCATTCGTTTTAGATGCATTACACTAATTCGTCGTGTATTTATTTAAAACGTACCTGATTTGTATTCAGCAAAGAAGCCCTTCCTGTCCACAGATCCATCGCTTTTAAACTTCATGTAGAGCTGGTTCTTGCTGGTGCGGATAGGGTCCGGTTCTGCCACGCCGCAGAGCTTTCCGCCCAGCGTGGGCGCCTCAGTGCTGGAGCCGTCGAATAGTTGGACGTAGTCGTACTCGCAGAGCTGCTGCGGCTCGATGTTGAAGTCGCGGAAATCCTAATAAAAAGAACTTCAACTCTAAACGCTGCGATTAAAATCTAATCCTGAAGTGCTGCATTTTTAAACGCTACGAATAGAAATATAATCCTAAATCAATAGTGCTTCAACTTTATACGCTGCGATTTAAAATCTAATCCTGAACCAATAGTGCTGCATTTTTAAACGCTACAAATAGAAATATAATCCTAAATCAATAGTGCTTCAACTCTATACGCTGCGATTAAAAATCTAATACTGAACCAATAGTGCTGCATTTTAAACGCTACAAATAAATTTATAATCCTAAATCAATAGTGCTTTAACTCTATACGCTGCAATTAAAAATCTAATCCTGAACCAATAGTGCTGCATTTTTAAACGCTACGAATAAAAATGTAATCCTAAACCAATAATGCTGCATTTTTAAACGCTACGAATAAATTTATGATCCTAAACATATAGTGCTTCAACTCTATACGCTACGAACAGAAATGTAATCCTTAGCCAATAGTGCTTTAAATCTATACGCTGCGAATAGAAATGTAATCCTAGACGAATAGCACTGCAACGCTAAACGTCAGGAATAAAAAACTAACCTAAACGCAATCAGAAAACGATTTTACAGGTGTAGGTTATACCGAAATAAAAGATACACAACTAACTAATTTAATTCTGTGGCCTGGTGTTGTAATAAAATGCCAGTAACACTCCTTGCTGTCAGGGTAGTTGTCCGGATAGTTGGGACTCTGTACGTTTCCGTGTGGAGCGTTCAGTTCGAATTTGCAACCGCTTTCCTGAACAAAATATTTGAAATATACATAATAATAGTTTTCATTGACAGTTTTCGACTAAACTGTTTGAATAGATCTTAGTGCAGATAGTTTTTATTTCAGTACTGGGACCCAATAATTTAATAATTAATCATTAGTTTCAGGAAATTTTTTTCAAAAACAAGCTTATTGTATGTGTTTTCCTTGATATTTATTTTTATCATTTTACCAACCATCAAAAATTTTTAAATTCTATTTTCTCGATTTATTCCAAAACAATATGTTTGAAATCAAATAGAAAGCGAAAAAAATTTTGGGATAAACTTTATTTATTTTATTAGATTATCAGTTAAAAACTACATTTTTATCATTTAATAAACTTTACCCCAAAAACCTTAACACAAAACCCAAACCAAACTTTATTTTAAAAATATAAATAAAAAGGATTTTCCTAAGGATATAGAAAAGATAACTTATTTAATTATAATTATTCTTGGGACACTCATACAACTAAACTAATTTCAAATCGATTTGAAAAACATTAAATAAAAATGTTGACAAATGAAAGTTATGAGAAATTATCATAGTTAGCCGATACAAGAATATAATTTATTTTAAAAATATGTATTTTAATATATGTAAAAATATTTTTATTGTAGTACTTTTAAAAATTATTTTTAAATGATTAATAGTCCATAATACTTTGCAGTTCAGACCGTCTTCCGCCAAAATGTAACCGCTCTCACATTCGCACCTGTAGGATCCAATGGAATTTTTGCATATATGCTGACAGCCGCCTTTGTTTACCTCACATTCATCTTTGTCTAAAAAATAAATGACATTAATATGTGTTTAAAAAGTTTTAATTACCTATTCTACTCTTGGTTGATGCAAATGATATGTTGTGCTCTGACTGAAAAGCGCAATATGCTAATGTTTTAAAATTCACAAAGTCTATTTAGATAAATTATAATGGGCTTAAATACAATCTCGCCATAAATAATGTTATTTTTTATATTTCTTTAAAAAGTAGTATTAAAATTTATACGATAAATTTTAAATCTATTTGAGCATTAAAATCATAGTAACATACTGTAAAAATTTAAAAACTATAATAGCTCTAAAAATGCTCTAAGAG
>JASAMX010003776.1:0-39941 GCA_030248175.1 Microlaimidae sp. YZB2_3 | reverse complement strand
ATACAATTTAATAATAGTTATATTTTTAATTTAATTTTATTGTGCATTGTGTATTTTAGGTAAATTTCAGCGGAGTAATGGTTACACCGGGAGAAACGTTAAGTTTGCGAGATACAAAATTTGGCCCCAGAGTAACTCTGGGTACTGCAGATCCGGAGGCCATTTATTCTTTAGTAATGATAGGTAATCGTTCCTTTTTTTTCGTTTTTTAGGTTTAATTACTGGTTTTGTTTTTGTTTTTATTTTCATTTCAGTCCACATTTTATTTTGGTTAAAAAAGGAATTTATGGTTGAAAAAATATTTTAGTTAAAAAACTTAAGATTGTAACCTTCTTTTATGATTTTGGGATGTTTTCACATTTTAAAATTACAAATTTGATTTTTTATATTACCACGTGTAAGACAATCGAAACTAGATTATTTTAGTTGTTTTTTATCTGGCTGCCTTCTGTTTCCGAATTGAAGTGTTTTACCTACTTACTGCCTTAAAGTTGGATTTTTTTTGATAATCTCTCGTAGACCTTTTTGTCTGTTAGTTTTCTTACTTTTTCCTTCAACTGTCCTTTAGCTAGTATCTTGCTGTTTCCAGAAATTTTTCAATTTCTGCAGCTTTTTCCAACTCAATTCAGAAAAATTTATACTTATTTCATTAAACAATAATTTTTTGGCTCATCAAAACTGTCAACATATCAACTTGGTTCTAATCCGTTGATTTATACGCACCTTGCACTGGAACTCGGTTTATACATGAATTATGCAATAAACATAGCGAGTCACCATAATGGATAAGTACCGTATCTCCTACTTATCTTTTGTAGTATGCAGATCAACAGATCAAAATTTCACGCGCTTTCGAGGGTTGATCTGCATATACTACGAAAAATAAGTAGGAGATACGGTAATTATCCATTATGGTGATTCCCTATGTTTATTGTATACTTCATGTATAAACTGAGTTTCAGTGCAAGGTGCCTATATTTATATTATTTCCTAGAATCTTTTAATATAATGAAATTAGAAAGCTTTGTACTCTTTTATGGGGAACTTGGAGCCGTCGAAAAAATTTGGGAATGTTAAGCTGCTGAAATGGGAATTTAAAATAAAATTGATTTGAGCTTAGATTTAGCGATTTTTTAAATTTTAGCTCAAAGTTTTTTACGTCGGCTCAAGTTTAGCTAAACTTAGGTGTAGATTCAAAACTTTTAAAACTGTTGGTCATAAGTCCCCAATTTTCAGACACAAGTTGCAGGTCGAAATTCATCAAATTTTTTGGTTCTAGGTTTCGGCTCCAAGCTTTCCACTTTCAGCTCAAATTTAGACCTAAAAAATCGATAAATTCTATCAGGGTGAAAATGACTAGGTGGTAAAGTAACCACTTGTTCTTCGAGAAAATGTCACGTGGAGAGAAACACCTGACGCAACTTAATAATAATTGGTTACATCATCTCTAAAAACTTTTGTTTATTACTTTTAATTTCAAGCGTTCATTCTTTATTTCTTCCGGACGGCGAGTGGTTACGCCCTGAATTTCACCCTGAAGGATTTTAACTTAAGACTCAGATGTTTCAGTCATTTTAATTTTTTAATTCCGATTTACCCATTTCTAAATCTTAGTTTCAGATGTTGGTTTAAAATTCCAGCTCCAAACTTTGGTTTTAAGTTCCCCACTTTCATTTCAGGCTTGGATTTAAGCATGGGCTTTGGTGATTTAAAATTTTAGGTCTTTGGGACTAAAGTTGCTTAAAGGTCGGTTCATACCTATGACAAAACGTCCTTTGGACAAAGTCCAAAGGACAATTTTATAAAAGCCAAAACGTCCTTTGGACAAGCCAAAACGTCCTTGGGATTTTTACCTTTGGAGTATTAACGCTAAGTCCAAAGGACAAAATCCAAAAGGAAAAGTCCAAAGGACAAAAGTATGAATACGTTGTCCTTTGGATTTTGTATTTTGGACTTTTCCCTTTGGACTTTTCCCTTCGGACTTTTCCCTTTGGATTTTGTCCTTTAGACAAAGTCCAAAGGACAAAAGTCCTTTGGACTCTGTCCAAAGGACGTTTTGTCATAAGTATGAACCGACCTTAACTGTAGATTTAGGCCCGAACAACCTGAACAGGCAGAAACCGCCAGTGGCGGAATGTCTCTACATGCTCGTGGTCGACATTTCTGCCAGTAACATTCTAGTTCCAAGCTCCTAACTACCAACTCAGGTTTAAGCCTGGTGGTGGGATGTAGACATTTCAAATATTCCAGTTCTAATTTTCTCATATTAGCCTCAAGCTCACGTTTAAACTCCAAGTGTTTCTGCTTCAAATATTGCAAATATTTTGGTTCTATAGATTGGTTTACGGCGGAGTGACAAGCGACAACACGTTCACACTGCAGCAGCAATTCCAAGTGTAACGGCGTAAATGGCAGCGAAAGGCATTGTCACTTGTTAGTACAGTGTGAACAAGCCCTAAACTACATGTATGTAGAGCCGGACAACCTGAGTAGGCAGAAACCGCCAGTGGCGGAATGTCTCCACATGCTCGTGTT
Source organism: Microlaimidae sp. YZB2_3 (assembly GCA_030248175.1). Classification (NCBI taxonomy): domain Eukaryota; kingdom Metazoa; phylum Nematoda; class Chromadorea; order Desmodorida; family Microlaimidae; species Microlaimidae sp. YZB2_3. Next base: position 37,406 of record JASAMX010003776.1, on the reverse strand, counting down.
TGAAATTTCTGCCAGTAACATTCTAGTTCCAACCTCCTAACTATCAACTCAGTGGTGGTGGGTTTTAGACATTTCAAATATTCCAGTTCTAATTTTCTCATTTTAGCCTCAAGCTCACGTTTAAGCTCCAAGTGTTTCTGTTTCAAATATTGCAAGTCTTTTGGTTCTAAATATTGGTTCACAGCGGAGTGAAAAGCGAATTTTTGGCCCTACATTTTTGGCCTAAATTTTTGGTCTAAATTTTTGGCCCTACATTTTTGGCCTAAATTTTTGGCCTAAATTTTTGGCCCTACATTTTTAGCCTAAATTTTTGGCCTAAATTTTTGGCCCAAATTTTTGGCCCTACATTTTTGGCCTAAATTTTTGGCCAAAATTTTTGGCCTAAATTTTTGGCCCAAATTTTTGGCCGAAACGCCAGCGAAACGCGTTGTCACTTGTCAGTACAGTGTGAACAAGCCCTAAATTGTTTAACTATGTGTTTTAGAGCCGGACAACTTGAGTAGGCAGAAACAGCCAGTGGCAGAATGGCTCCACATGCTCGTGGTCAACATTACTGTCATCAGTACAGTGTGAACAAGCCCTAAACTATGTGTTTTAGAGCCAGACAACCTGAGCAGGCATAAACCGCCAGTGGCAGAATGGCTCCACACGCTCGTGGTCAACATTACTGTCAGGAACGTCTTGGATCTTTAAATTCCAGTTCCAAGTTCCTTACTTGCAACTCAGGTTTAAGCTTAGGAGTGGGCTTTCGAAATTTCAAAATTTCCCATTTTAGGCTCAAGCGCACGTTTAAGCTCCAAATTTTTGGCCCCACATTTTTCAAATTTTTTCGGTTTTATGTTCTTTAACTGTGTTTTTTTTAGATTCGGACAACTTGAGCAGGCAGAAACCCACAGTGGCAGAATGGCTCCACATGCTTGTGGTCAACATTCCTGCCAGCAACGTTTTGAATCTTTAAATTCCAGTTCCAAGTTCCTTACTTGCAACTCAGGTTTAAGCTTAGGGGTGGGTTTTAGAAATTTCAAAATTTCCCATTTTAGCCTCAAGCGCACGTTTAAGCTCCAAATTTTTGGCCCCACATTTTTCAAATTTTTTCGGTTTTATGTTCTTTAACTGTGTTTTTTTTAGATCCGGACAACTTGAGCAGGCAGAAACCCACAGTGGCAGAATGGCTCCACATGCTCGTGGTCAACATTCCTGCCAGCAACGTTCTGGAGGGAATCATGGGTGGCCAGGCCGTCATGGCCTACGGGACGCCGGCTCCCGGCCCACGCACTGGACTTCACAGGTGCGTCTTCATGATTACTATGCATTTTGTTTGTAATAATTAATTAATTAATACAAATTCATTAATCTTTCTTAGTAGAAAAACCTATTGCAAATGCTGCGGCTTTTTTCATAAAAACGCTTCTAAATTTTCATTTTACAAGTCATCGTCTATTTTTTTCAAACTATATGATGAAAGATTTACCGAACGGTTTATCGACTATATAAGATCAAACCAGTCAGCGCAGAGTAGGGTTTTTGCTGTACGGAGAGTATGGTTTTTGGTTTTCGCAGAGTATGGTTTTCTTCTTTTTTTTTGCTGCCCCTGCATTAAAAATTTTGCTATTTGCAAAAATTAGGCGGAGATTTGAAAAATGAAAATTTACAAAAATTTTTATAAAACAGGGCCCTGGATTTAAAGTTATGAATTTATTTTCCACAATATAATAGAACTAAGCGGGAATACATGATTTTTTTCCGGCTGAAGTATTTTTTATGATCTCTAAAACATTTTACCAGCCTCCCCTAGCCTATGTTTTTGCAAGCTGATTGTTGACAAATGAATTGGCACAATCAACTGGACATAGGTAAATACTCTGACTACTGAGGTACAAAAGCTCTGCTATGATATTATTTATTTGTAATTATAAACAGCTGTTTTGCGGCGGCCAAATTACATCTAATAAAATGTGAAACTGTCACAAAAAAAGGCTTAGTTTTCTGAAATAGTCATTGCAGCGTGGATATCCCAGCGGACAGAGTGTCTGGATAATGCGTGGTGGAGTGTTGGTTTCCATTTCAAATGCACACTTTGGCTAAAAATTGTTTTAGCGTTTTACTGCTACAACCCAGAGCAGCAAGCTTGTTAATTAAGTTGAGATAATTGCCATCATAAACTTTTTAAAATTAGATATTTTTACCAGTGCAAGCAATTTAATTGTTATAAACTTCAATAGATAAGAACACATTGTATTATTTTAGAATTGGTATTCCCATATCCAACCAGTTTTCTGATGGTTTATTTTTTCGTCATTCCTCAATAGACTAGTTCTTAATAAGGGTTTTTTAGTGTAGGAAAAGGGTACAATGACACTAGCGCCAATCATATGTAGGAGGAAAATTGAAGAACAGTGAGCGAATAGTACATTTTAGGGTTTCAAAGATTTCAAATAGGGTAGTGTATTTAATTTCGGCACTTTTACCAATGGGGCATTTTTGATTTTGGACTATATCTTTGGTAATCCTGGACGGAATACAACGTTTGATAGCTCAAATGAGAGCTAATTATATGTAAATGACTTTCGTGAGCTTTTTATTTGTTATGTTATGATATTTTCATGTGAAATTATGTGATTTATAAAAAATAAATTTGTTATTTGTTTTTAGAATGGGCATTTCATGATTACGCAATAAATTGGTTTAAAAATTAAACTGTCCTGGTAAAATTTAGTTTATTTTCCGAATTTTTAGTCCCCGTGGTTCTACGTTGCGTCTGTGGTGAGCAATCATTATAAAATAAAATAGTGTAATTTCGGCACTCATATGCTGTAGGTAAAAACGGATTGAATTAAGTGGTCGAGTGTTAAATTGTAATTGTAAATAGTTAAAAGACAACGTTGAAATGTGTAGGGGTCATAGCACTGCATTTAAACTCGATTAAGAGGGTCCTTTTAAAAAGTGTCGAAATTAAATGGACTACCCTATTTATTGGTTCAAAATCTGGAACCCTTCCTCTCAAAATTTCCTAAATACTTCTTAATACTACACCAGCAAAACCGTTTTTTGGGGACTTTTAGTTTTTTGCCGCTTTGTAGGTATGGCGCTGCTGGCGCGCTTCGTTTCCATTTTTTTAAAGTTTCAATTACAGAAATTGCTTCTCTTTAAAAGTTTGGAATGGACTTTTTTAATTTAATTTTTAAATATTGAATAGTTTTACAATCAAAACATTAAAAAATCTATGTAGGTTTGAAATTAGTTTCAAAGCACAAATTTCAACTTTATGTTTGCTAATTCAAAATCATTGTTCACGGAAATACTATTTTAGTAATGATTTCTAACTATTGTGATGTTTAATCAAATTAAGTATAAGTTTAAACTAAAGAAACTAAAAAGTTACGGTTTTTTAAATTTTTTTTCTTTTTGTACCCTCTCTCGTACAGTAAAAAACAACCTATTTAAAAAAAATATTTGTTTTTTATAATTTCTTAAAAAAACTTTTAGGCTTTACTTAAAAAAACACATTAATTATACTTCAGATATATTTTACTACTGTGGGAACACGCTGGTAGGAGAATTGCCCAGCCCGCACCTGCGCAAAGGGCAAAATTCAAAGTGAAAGCTTTTCAGGAAAAACATAACCTAGGTAACAATTTTACTTTTTTTTCTCTGGTAAAAATAAACGTTTAGGAACTTGGAACAAAAATAATTTATTATTTATGCTTACTGGTAGGTCCTTATCATAAGTATAGTGTCAATTATTCCATAAAATATCAAAAAAAAAACAATAAACTTATAAAAGCGGAATAATTTCGCTAAATAATAGTAATTGTTATGCCTGGATTTTTTTCGTTTAAACATTTTTTAGCCATCAACTGTAACTTGATATTTGAAACTTTTCACAATTTATATTTGATGAGCGTGATAATATTGAAAATAAAACTTTTATCCGGTATATGAAAATAATATATGAAAAAACAATATATGAAAAATAGTGTTAACCAAAAAAATTCAATTAAGCACGTGTTTCATTTATTTTTTAGAAGTCTGTTTTTTTTAACAGCTGAAAACATCAGACGCACATTGTTAATTGGTTTTTAAAATTAAAGCTATTTTTCTAAGCAATAGTTTTAGGATTATGCATTTCTAGTTTTATATATAACAAAATCAGGCGCGTTTAGAGTTTTGTGTTACCGGCAACAATATAATTTGTGTAAAGCAAAGGATTGCTGCGAAACTTTATATAAAATATTAAGTACAAAAATACTTAGGACTTTCTTCATAATTTAGAATTTTATTTTAGTAGAATGTTTGTCTTTTTATTTCAAATTCACTTTTTGATAAACATTTTTTTATAGGTGATCCAATTGCGGGGAATTTCTTTTTTGCTCAAAACGACCAGCAATAATTCATAATACTGCCTTACTTGAAAATAATCCGTGGATTTCATTTTGGATGCAAACTAACATATTATCAAAAAAATTTATTAAAAAAGCAGAATTTTTGAGTATATACTGTTTTGTGACTCCATGATGTAATATTAATTCTTAAAATGAATAAATTTTCAAACTTCTTTTGTTTTGCTAAACGGTTTTGACTGATGTTTGACTTATCACTTTATTCATAGGGCTCACATTAATACTTGAATATTTAGGAGTTCAATTAATTTTGTAAGTGATAGGTATAATCCTAAAACTGGCCAAGCCTAAAGCCGGTTTGTATTTCCTACAAACCACCAGCCAACCTCGGCGACGACGCTTATTTGCCGAATAAGCGCCTTCTGCTGAAATCTAGACGGTTGCGAGCCGGCAAAACGTTCCGTTGGCCGCTTAAAGGTGCGGTCCGGAGTCAAACTTTTTCTCTTCGATTTTAATATTTTTTTGTGAAAACCTTACCCCTGCCCTCACAATAGCCCACAAAAATTTTTTCATCAAAATATCTCCTATGGTTCAGGAGATATGACCCCAAAAATGGCTTTTTTCGACAATTCTGTACGTGAAAAATTGCTCAATGGGTATCCTAAAACTAGCCAAGCCTAAAGCCGGTTTGTATTTCCTACAAATTGAATATCCGATTTTAGATGATTTAAATGCGTTTTTATTTCGTCTTGAGGTCAAGAGATTAAAAGCAATACTAAATACAACAAAAAAAATTTTTAGAGCAGAAGCGGGCCGGCTTAGATATTCCATATCGTCGTTACTACGGCAAAATGAGCCAAAGTTCGTAAAAAATTTGTGCTTCTGTGACTCATTTTAAATTTAAAACAGAACCCTATTAAGTAAAGAATAAGTCACAGTCACGTGTATTGTATAATGACAGTGGCTCATTTTGCCGTAGTAACGACGATATGACCGCCTAATTCCCTATACCAACACTGTTGTTGATACCTTTTGAGCCTCTAAACGTTTTAAACCCTTTAAAATTATGAACCAGGCTTAAACAGGAAGAATCCGAAAATCTAGAGTACAGCTGAAGCCTAAAAGTTGCATGTTCGCTTAGCAATGGGCTACCTTGAAGTTTAGAATTTAGAAGTTTAGTTTTGCAATAATTGTCTCAATAAAACCACTATTATACGTACAATACTGTTTCTAACAACAGAACAAAATGCATGTCGATAAAAATTTGCGACAATGATAAATTTATATTCAAACTTGTTAAATTCGGCTTAAAAATAATTTATTACACTAAAACATATTTTATTGACCTCGTCGTTTTATTCATTATTGAATGATGCCGTTTTTTCTTTAAAAAATAATAGGGTATCTGACTTAATTTCGGCCAGGCCTTAATTTCGGCCAGGCCTTAATTTCGGCCACCAATTTAGGGTGTTAGAAAATTGGCTTATTTTAAAACACAAAAGAACTAACACAAAAGTAACTGGATGAATGTTGAAAAAAGTGTTTTTGCATAAGTTTCATATTTTTGTTATTCTGCATTATCAACAATTTTATACAAAAAAGGAATTTTTTGGGATTTTCTTAATTTTTGCTTTGTGTTTAAACTGCATCAAATTTAGAACCATCAGATTTAAACTTAAAATAACTTTTATTTAATGCTCAAAATTGTTAATTTTCATGTTTTGATATTTTGAAGCTGTTTTTTTAAGGTTTTGACATAATTATTTAAAGTCTTGCTAATAACTATTAAAGTTTGCAAACGGAAAAAAATTAAGTTATATGTACCAAGAACAACAATACCTTAAATAAATTTGCAACCTTTATAAATTTTTATTGTTCGTTTTGGCAATAGTTATAGCCAGTTTTTTCTAGGTGGCCGAAGTTAATGATTCGCGCCTTAATTTCGGCCGCTATAAAATGAAAACTTTAAACCTCCACTGATTTTTAAGAGTAACAGAAATTTTAAAATTTTGCACTGGAATTAAAAAATAGCTATCGTTTGATTTTTAGACGAAATTTAGGGTCGATTGAAAAACCAGAAAAACCTTATCCAAAAAAAGGTGGCCGAAATTAAGTCAGTTACCCTAATTAATATTATGTAAATAGTATAATAAAATGTCATCAGAAATAGACAACATAAAAACATGGGAAAATGTGTATAACTTGATACATTGTCCAGACACAATGAGTGCAGAAACTGGTAGGTACAGTTCAAACAAAGTACGCTCAGATTAGGGCAAATTTTTTAATTAAAGATGAATTCTATCAGGGTGAAAATAAATGAGTGATAAAGTAACCACTCGTTTTTTAAGAAAATATCACGTGTAGAAAAACACATGACGCAACTTAATAATAATTGGTTACATAATTGCTGAAAACTTTTTTTTTATTTTTCTCGCTCGCGGGTTTATTGTTTAATTCTTCCTGGCGGAGAGCGGTTACGCCCTTAATTTTAGCCTGGGGCCTATTTTATAAAGGCGTTTGTAAATTTTCATTTTACAAATTTCCGCCTATTTTTTGTAAATTACATGATAAAGGATATACCACGCGGCGAATATCGATCGGTCAGCGGAGATGAAATGACGTGACTGCGACCAATCAGCGCGGAGCAGTGCGCGGAGATACTCCCCCTAGATTACCAGTCGAAAAACCTTTATCGTGTATTTTACAAAAAATAGGTTTGTAAAATAAGAATTTACAAAAGTTTTTTTGAAACAGTCCCCTGGAAGACTTTGGCTTTAGTGCTATTCACTCCAAAACCAAGGTACACATTAGGATGTTCTTTGTTTGGTGCGTCATATATAACCTTACCAGGGCATAAATGGGTCAAAGTAGGGTAACTGACTTAATTTTGGCCACGCCTTAATTTCGGCCACCAATTAAGGGTGTTAGAAAATTGGCTTATTTTTAAAACACAAAAAAACTAGCACAAAAGTAACTGGATTAATGTTGAATAAAGTGTTTCTGCAAAAGTTTTTTATTTTTGTTATTCTACATTATCAACATTTTCATACAAAACGTGAATTTGTTGTGATTTTCTTAATTTTTGCTTTGTGTTTAAACTGCATCAAATTTAGAACGAAGCAATATATAACCTTAAAATATCTTCTATTTAAGGCTCAAAGTTGTTAATTTTCATGTTTTGATATTTTCTTCAAAATCATTTTGAAATGCGTTTAACTAACTTCGTATTTTAAGATTCCGTTAATTTCGGCCACCTGAAAATTTAGGTGAAAGAAGCTGCTGTTTTTTGCTGTTTTTAAATATCATTGTACTACCGTATTTATAAAGAATTTTTTTGCTCGTTTGACTTTGTTTTGACGTTTTTTAAGCAAAAATAAAGATTGAACAAAAAATACAAGTTATTAAAACTTGTTTTTTAAGGTTTTGACATAATTATTTAAAGTCTTGCTAATAACTATTAAAGTTTGCAAACGGGAATAATTAAGTTATATGTACCAAGAACAATACATAAGGGTAAATTTGCAACCTTTAGAAACTTTTATTGTTCGTTTAAGCAATAGTTATGGCCAGTTTCCGAAATAAATGGCACGCGCCTTAACTTCGGCCACTTTAAAAAAAGTTTAAACCTTCACTGATTTTTAAGTGTCACAGAAATATTCAAATTTTGCACTGGAATAACAAATATAGCTATTGTTTGATTTTTAGGCCAAATTTTGGCTTGATTGAAAAAGCCAGAAAAAGCTTATTCAAAAAATAAAAAAGGTGGCCGAAATTAAGTCAGTTACCCTAATATTTAAAGTTACATTGTTTCTTTTATTTTTATGCCCTTATTCGCTAGGCTGAAGGATCCAGATTATTTTGAAGTATAAAAAATAAAACTCCAAAATCTTTTTTAAGTTTAATCTAAAAGCGTTGAATTTGCGAAGTTTTTCTAGGGTAAAAAATAAAAACAAAACCAGAAAGAAACAAAAAAAATTTTAAGTTATTAAAAATTATATTCGGATTGCATTCTGTAACAATCTACACGAAAAATAAATCGATTTTGGTTTAGGAATATCTTTTAGCTAAACTCATATATTTGGTTCTTACATATTATATTTTTTTAATCTACACAATCCTTTTCCTTTTTCCTATTTAATCAAAGGATGTATTTTAAAATTAAAACCTCCTTATTTCATTACCGATGGTTTAACCCTTATGGATTTTTTCGAGTAAAAACCGCTGCGAATCCGCAGAAGGTACAGTATTCCGCGTCACCGCTGCAGTGTGTTAAATTCCGCGTCAGGTTCGCCTCATCGCCAAATTTAACACAGTGCAGCACTGGCGCGGAATTCATTCTGGGGTTATGAGGCGAATTAATCCCAAAGGGTAATTTATTATCTTTACTTTTTATTTTGCCAGACTTTTTATTTGTTTAAAAAATTCAATGGCTTATTTTTATTATCCCTGCGCAGTAAACGAGCAAACTGGAATGGTTTATGGTGGTACGGTAGCAATTATGCAAATCTTAACCTTGCATCCAGTATTAAGTATCACCTAGGTATGACCTAAACTCGAATGCCACCAGGGGCCTGTTTCATAAAAACCTTTGTAAATTCTTATTTTACAATTCTTCGCCTATTTTTTGTAAAATACACGATAAAGGTTTTTCGACTTGTAATCCAGGGGGAGCATCTGCGCGCGCTGCTCTACGGTGATTGGTCGAAACCACGTCATTTCATCTCCGCTAAACGATAAATATTTGCCGTGTGGTATATCCTCTATCATGTAATTTACAAAAAATAGGCGGATTTTTTTAAAATGAAAATTTACAAACGTCTTTATGAAATGCCTCAGGAAGCGACATTGCTTGAATACTTAATGTTGTTGGATTAATGCCAGCAGTATCCATTTCCAAATACTTGAAATGGTTAAAATAAAAAAATAATTCAAAGATACACCAATTTATATCTAAAAACGTAATTTATTTTGAAGAAAGATATTTAAAAAGCATAAAAAATTACTTTCTGTGATAATATATGTTTTTACCCATGTTTTTATATTAATATATTCATATTCATAATATATTCATTCATTAGAATAAATATTAGAGATTTTCTATAATATTTTGGCTCATCTGATGTAAATTATAAAATAAACTGACTTAGCTCGTTACGTTTAAATTAAAACAAAATTAAAACATGATAAAACATAAAAATGAACTATGGCAAAATTGTGGCGCTCGCAAATCCTATGTACGTGGCGCTAAAACAGCCAAATAAAAATATTCTATTTACAATACACGTTTTGATAAGGTGCGCTTAAATTATGTTCGGAAGTAATCATCCAAAACAGATTCTCAAATAAGTTATTTGCCCGAATATTCGGCCCCGTTTATTTATTATTTCGTTTGTACCCTAGACCTATATTTTTTGTTACTTTTTAATAAAATAACTCGGAAATTTTTAAAATTTAGTTTTAATATTGACTAAGAAAAACGGGTACTGAAAATCAAGGTTTTTTCATTGTGTATTTTTTACACTTTTGTTTGGAAACTCAAGCCTACTTGAGTGCTGATTTTAGACTGCTGAGTTTCTTAAATGGAGTTTTCTATAGTTTAAGTTTAATTAATAGTAGTAAACTATTTAAATTTAATTTTAAGGTAGGATTTAATTACTAGTTCATAATCACAGTTTCTATTATTTCACATGTATCGAATTTTGTTCAGAGTTTGGCATCTAAAAGCTGTTAGTCATATGAAATGAAGAGCGCTGTTTTATAAAGTTACAAACTAAATTTTCTGTAATTGTTTATTCTTATGCTTATTCAACTAGTCTTGAAAAATGCTTTAAGAATAGAGCAGGAAAAAGGGGCGATTTCTTTCTGGGCGTGTGTTTAGACAGAGGAGATGTGGACTAGTCTAAGATGGACATTATGTGCACCATAAGAAATTTGTATTTGATTTGGCCAACTACCCACTAAATAAAAATTCTACCATATAATAATAATTTGTTAATAATACGTTAAACTAATTACATAAAACAGTTGCATATTTTTAGTCTGATAAAATGACTTTACTCAATCAAAACAATACAAAATATAGCAATTTTTGACAAGTGCGAAATCAATTAAAAATATAGCAAATCGTTCCATAGCGCTCGCGTGCTGAAAAGGGCCAAAACCTACTCCAAAAACGGTAAAGAAAATCAGCAACTAATCTAAGCCTAAGCAAAACTCAAGCTAAGTCCAAACAAAATCTAAGCTAAGTCTTAGCAAAAATTAAGTCTGAGCAAAACTCAAGCCTAAAGCCTAAGCCTAAGCAAAACCTAAGTCTAAGCAAAAGCTAAGCTAAGTTTCCTAAGCAAAACCTCTAAGCCTAAGCAAAATCTAAGCTAAGCCTAAGCCTAAGCAAAAGCTAAGCCTAAACATAATCTAAGCCTAAGCAAAACCTAAGCCTAAGCAAAACCTAAGCCTAAGTAAAATCTAAGCTAAGCCTAAGCCTAAGCAAAACCTAAGCTAAGCAAAACCTAACCTAACCCCTCCCCTGTCATTTTTGGGGTAGGCAAAAAGGGTAAGCAAAACCTAAGTCTAAGCAAAAGCTAAGCTAAGTCTCCTAAGCAAAACCTTCAAGCCTAAGCAAAATCTAAGCTAAGCCTAAGCCTAAGCAAAACCTAAGCCTAAGCATAATCTAAGCCTAAGCAAAACCTAAGCCTAAGCAAAACCTAAGCCTAAGTAAAATCTAAGCTAAGCCTAAGCCTAAGCAAAACCTAAGCTAAGCAAAACCTAACCTAACCCCTCCCCTGTCATATTTGGGGTAGGCAAAAAGGGTAAGCAAAACCTAAGTCTAAGCAAAAGCTAAGCTAAGTCTCCTAAGCAAAACCTCTAAGCCTAAGCAAAATCTAAGCTAAGCCTAAGCCTAAGCAAAACCTAAGCCCAAGCATAATCTAAGCCTAAGCAAAACCTAAGCCTAAGCAAAACCTAAGCCTAAGTAAAATCTAAGCTAAGCCTAAGCCTAAGCAAAACCTAAGCTAAGCAAAACCTAACCTAACCCCTCCCCTGTCATTTTTGGGGTAGGTTTTGTGCTTCGGCCTCCAGCGCCAGCCATGATAAGTGAATATTTTTGAGAATATCTTATAGCAAAGTAGTGTAAACCTTGTATCATGTAACGTTTGAAAAAGGTTTGAAAAACTCTCGGTAGAAATTTTTTACATCAATTGCATAAATCCCTTTGCTATGAAATAAAATTTTGTTTGTTTTTTTTTGTAAATACATATGAAACATCATCAAGGATTTAAAAATTTCAAAATCCAAGACAATTGTCGTCATAAAATTATTAATCAATCAATTAAATTTTTGTTTTAAAATTCATCCAACAAACTAAAGTCATAACAGTAACGATCACAGTCGCTAAGCAAAACAAAATCATGGATTAATCTAGAATGCAACTTAAAGGCTCAGACACTATAAGTACTGAGTTGAGCCATAATAAGATACTTTTTTAACATTTTTGTTTATGCGATTTAGTCTTCGCTTAAGCGATTTTTACTTTTGACTCCAAGTTCCCTATTTACGGTTCCAAGTTCCCCACCTATGGCTCCAAGTTCCCTATTTTTGGCTCCAAGTTCCAGCTTTAAGTTCCAAAGGCTCCATCGACCCTAAATCATACGTTTCTAGTTTTTTATTTTAAGCTTTAAAAATCAGTTTTAATCTCCGGAAATTTCAAATTCCCCAAACTTTTTCCGTCCGTTTATTATTGTCATTTCCCATTGTTCAGGGCTGTTCCAGGAGGTCAACCGTTGTTTTTTTTGAAGGAAAAAAAAAAAGGTCAGGACTTTTTTGGCTTTTAAAATCAACCTAAGAGCATCCGACTTTGTTTTATGTTGTATGTTATCAAAAACTATATAAAAAGGTCAGGATTATGTATCTCTTGTTTTTTACAGCTTACTTTACAACTTTCTTTGTTTATTGACTTTTTTAAATGTGGTATTTTTTTGTAAATATTTTATATTTTGTTCATTTAAATTTTTCAATGTTTTACTAATTATTTAATTTTGAATTTTGTCAAACACGATAGCTTTATGTGTAAAATATGCGATTTTTGTCATGAAAAAAAACACAACTGGATGGCTGCTATATTCAGATTGATTTATCATTTTTAAGCCAAATTTCCCCGCTAAAACCATTCCACATTAAAAAAAACATGTTGCAAAATGAATACAAATCTTTTCAATAATTAAATTTTAGATAAGCAACCCCCAAGAGTATTTGTCTTTGTATAAAAAGAAGAGCAGCTATTTTTAAACATATTAAATTGAAACAATATCCTTTTCTGCAAATCATAAATAAATTATATAGAACTGAAACTAATATTTTTTTTTTCTAAAAAAACCGGGTTCGCTTGTGTTTTCACACCTGACAAACTCATTAAAACTGTAAATTGAAAACATCTGCATTTGATGTAAACGTGTAAATATTACAATTGTCTGTTTAAAAATGACATTCTATTTTGTGTGTTAAACTTTTTTTTCTTTAATTGGGAGAAGTTTTTGTTTATTATTCAAGCAGATCCTATTTGTTTTTACAATTATTTGTTTAAAGGTGCGTGCGGACCTTTACAAAAGCAAACTTTTTGTCTTTGATTTTGATAATTTTTTGTAAAAACATTACACCTGCCCTAATAGCCCACAAAAATTTTTTCAAAAAAATATCACCCGTGGTTCAGGAACCCCCAAAACTAGAGTTTTTCGACAATTCTGTACGTGACAGATTGCTCAATGCAATGAGTATAACGATTTACGTTACAAATTATGCATTCAAAAAAAGTGTCTACTTTCTACCTTAATTTGATACCTTTAATGTTAAGATCGGTGCAGTTTTTCTCAAGATATTCCGTTTTCCGTACAAAAAACCGAGAACTTTTTCGTTAAAAACAACAATTTTTTACGTACAGATTTTTTACGTACAGAATTGTCAAAAAAACGCAATTTTATGGGGTCATAACTCCTGAACCACTGAAAATAATTTGTTGAAAAATTTTTGTGGGCTATTGGGGGCAGGGGTAAGGTTTTCTCAAAAAATTATCAAAATCGAAGACAAAAAGTTTTACTCTGCACCGCACCTTTAAGTCAGTTTTTTAAGTTGTCTGATTTTGTTAACTACCGTAAAAAATTATTTTTCTACGTAATACTGTTGATTAATCTACATTATAACCGCGAATTTGCAAATCGATTGCAGATTTAGTTTATATTTTAATGATATTTCTTATTTTTGGAACTGAAATGAAATACTTTTTTGCATATATTAGCGCAACATTATGAATTGAAATCAACAGAAAAAAAGTGAAATTTTTTAAGCGTGAAAACATGAAATTTTAAAGCGTAGCATTTAAGGGCCTGTATCTATTTGATAATTATTTTTAACAACATTCGAGCTGAAATCATAAAAATTAAATAAAACTATTATTTATCCTTAGAGAAATAAAAGACAAAAATCTAAACAACTGACTTATTGGAATATATCAAATCGTTCCCTGCAGATTCTGTCTCATTGTTCAGAATAAAAAGGACGCTTAATCATACTAAATGTCGATTTCTACGATAAAATTTAACATCTGTCTGTTTTTTTGAACTTATTTTTATTATGGCAAACCTATAATCGCTATGTAGTTTATATGTGCTTTGATGTTAAGATTAATCGCTATCAAACAAAAATTAAGATTATAGTTAAAAATTTGTTTTTTTTTGTTGTCTTAGCGTGATTTTTTATGATTTAAAATAAAAACTAACCGGTAGGTAATACGCAAAATCTGTCTATCTTATGTCCGTTTAGTTTATGTAATCAGTTTTAAAATCCAACAAAATAAGCTTTTTTTATAACTTAAATCCGGATGATTATAATAATCGGAAATTCATACCGTAATTGATCCAATTTTAGATAAAATCTGAGCGTCTAACATGATAGTTTTTTCAACCGCTTAATTTTGACAGTGGTACATACTTGTAATGTTTATTAAAAATTTTAAAAAAAGTTTTATTTAGTCTTTTATTTCAAAGCTAAATACCGAAGGAACTTGACGGATGATTATAATAATCGGAAATTCATACCGTAATTGATCCAATTTTAGATAAAATCTGACCGTCTAACATGATAGTTTTTTCAACCGCTTAAATTTGACAGTGATACATACTTGTAATGTTTATTAAAAATTAAAAAAAAAAGTTTTATTTAGTCTTTTATTTGAAAGCTAAATACCGAAGGAACTTGAACCTGGGACTTGAAGCCAAAATTCGATAACTTGAAATTGGAAATGGAAAACTTAGGAATAAAACTTTGAAATCACTAAGACCTATGTCTAAGACTGAATTATAGATATGGAAAACTTGTAAAGTTGTAAACCGAAAGTTGTAAATCAAATCGCTACTTACATGTAAGCCTAAGTTAAAAAAATAAGCGAAACCTAAGTTGAACACGGGGAACTAGGAGCCAAAAGCTCCAAGTTTGCAAAATTTTCCTAAGATTCAAACTTCCTTGCCAGATTTAATAACCTCGCATATCATTTTACAAAAGCGTTTTTATGCTTTTACTGTTAGGAATTAAACCAAATATAAAAATTAAGCTTTTGGCTACCTAGTTTGTTTTTTTACAAACTATCTTTAATATTCGTCGTCTAATTAGCAGATTTGGTTTATTTAGGAAACACGTCCTATTTGAACATATTTGTTTTGTTGCGTTTGTTATTATATTATTATTATTACATATTATTTGTTTTGTTGCGTAACAAAAAAACAGGAATGAAATTTAAGAGGAATTTTATTAGAAATAAAACAAAATCAAGCAGTAAAAAATAATCGCAATAGTAAGCAGTTTAAAAATTATTCTAGATATAATAAAAACTAGGTTTTAATTTTTGTGTTTAGTACTTTTGTTGATATGTTCTAGTAAAAATTGTGGCCATTGTAAATCAGATAAGTAATCAATCCTAAACCTTAAAATATGTAAAATAAAACAGTAATTTAAAAGTAAAAAACCCAAAACAATTATTTATTTTAAAAAATTTGTTATTGTTGTTTATTCTACAAAAACATTTTCGAAATAAATTTTTCAAGTTAAATGTTTTAACTTAGGCAAAATGAAGAAATATATTTTTGATTTCTGTACATACCGTTATGTCAAACATTTCGTGCAAGATTAATACTCTTTCTGTTTTGATTAAGTACGTTTTTTTAAAGAAATAAGACGCACAGAATGTAATTTTAACTTCCAGTTAATCTTTTGCAGTCGTTAAAAGAAGTAGTAAATTTTTTGAAAAATGATTAATTTATAAAAAAAACACACATTAGTTAAGGATTTAATCTTAAACAATTTTTGCTGCATAAGTTTTTTGTTTTGTTGTTAAAAGATTGTATTATATTTCAGAAGTTATACTGGTCAACCAGTTTTATTTTGGCTATTAAATGCTCAAGTGAACTGATTATATATGGAACAAACTTACCATAATTTATTTTTTTAACTTCCCTTGTCTCTAATTACTGCCATTAAAATTTTAAAAAAAATCATAAAATATGGTCAGTAGTTAAGCTTCCGGGTGTAACGTCAATGGTACGAGAACATAAAAACCGATAGAAATCAATTTAAAATCTTAACACAACTACATTTACATATGTTAAAAACAACAATATGTTAGATATTCTTTTAATTTAAGTGTGCTTTTAAATTCCTTAAAATAAAACCAAAAACTCGTTTAAGCCGTGTCTTTGTTATACTACAATTTAAATGACCACATAGTATCAATAAATATTCATGAACCCGCCGGCGGTGTTTTTTTTGCAAAACCAATTTATTCCGACCAAAATAAACTTTATGTTAAGACAAAAAAAACACTAAAACAAAAAACGAAACGGCTGTAGGCCGACAAATAAACATTGGTAAGTATTATTAATATTAATGAAAAAATACTGCAATATTTTTTAAAATGACATGAAATTCTCATGGGTGAACATTTAATGGTTTTTATCAGCTATGTGGAAGATTAGTTTGCCTGCGTCGGGCAACATGCAATCTCTTCGGAGTAATATTGCATTTTTTATCAAAGTAGTTAATTTTTATAAATAATTTAAAGAGTTTTTATAACAATTGCGTGTCTAAGTTATACACGCTTCTGGTTTTTTATTCGGCTGTATGTCTGGACTTTGTATGTAATAAACGCAAAAAATTTATATTTCCTGAAAATTGGTTCGGTTTTCAAATGGTCCTAATGTTTAAGTTCGGTTTGTTAGGTATTTTTATGCAATACTTGATACCGTCAAAATTAGAAAAAATATGCATTTAATTTTAGGTTTTGTTAAAAAAAAATTGAAAAAAAGCTGTAAATTTCTCAAAAAGCTAATCGAATTTCATTGTTATTATTGTTTCCTACCGGCCTCCATCGAAAATTTTAGACTGTCCTCTACCTGGGCCTGTTTCATAAAAAGCTTTGTAAATTCTTATTTTTTTAAATTTCCACCTTTTTTGTAATATACACGATAAAGGTTTTTCTATTTGTGATCCAGGGGCCTATTTCATAAAAATTGCTTATAATTAATTTACAGCTGTAAATTAATAAACGCATATTTTCCTTTTTTATTTTTAATTTAAAAGTATATTAATAAATTGCGTTTAGAATTTAAAAAATTACATGTCTGTAAATTCCGTAAATTCCACAGTTATGTACGTATTTTTTAATTAATAAAATAAGAAGAAATAAAATGCGTTTATTAATTTACAATTACAGAAATCTTTATGAAATAGGCCCCTGGGCCTGTTTCATAAAAACCTTTGTAAATTCTCATTTTTCAAATCTCCACCTATTTTTTGTAAAATACACGATAAAGGTTTTTCTACTTGTAATCCTGTGGGAGCATATCCGCGCACGGTTACGTGCTGATTGGTCGCAGCCACGTCATTTCATCTCCCTGACCAATCAGTATTCGCCCTGTCGCATATCCTCTATTATATAATTTACAAAAAATAGGTGGCAATTTGTAAAATGAAAATTTACAAACGTCTTTGTGAAATAGGCCCCTGCGTGTTAATATCAATGGAGAGTCACGACGGTTAATTCAATGTACACAAAGGTCTCGAGAATTTTTAAAAAAAAAATTGCATATGATGTTGGTTAATGACAGTTAATTAAAAAAAGTGTACATTATTCAATACTGTATTCAACCCTGAGTACGTGCTTTGAGTCGGTTTTGAAGTAAAACCGGGGTAGAGTCAGAGTGCCCTCCCTAGGGGGGAGGGGTCGCAACCCCCCCAGCGCCCCCTCGGGAGTCAAATCAAAAAACGAACGAAGTTCGGATTCGTAATCAGGACCCCCGAAAACCCCCGAGTGGTTGTTTTTGAAAAAATCAAAGAAATTTTCGGAACTGTAGTGTTCCGCCTTAAAAGCCTAAACAATAATCCAATAAACATTCCAAATTGAAAAATTGAAAAAATCACTGTCAACCAATGAAAAAAGAAACCGATAAAACCAAAGAGATTGTCATGATTTGGGGACCTCCAGGTTAACTAGACTTTTCTGGGGATAGAAATAAAGAGTCTTTGATTCAATTTCATCCTTGGAAAATGTATTGCACTTTTACAATTATTAAGAATGCGTCCAAAAGTCACTATTATAAACTTGGTGTTAAAAACACTGTTCGTTTAACGCAAAAATTAGTGGACCGCACCTTTTTGACGAAAAACGAAGAAGAATTTATTTTTTATGTAAAAAATTATAAACTTAAGGTCTCTCCGGACAGTTTTCTTAAGTATGGAAAATCGCGATTTTTGGCATACGAGATCTCGTGAAATACAATAATATTTCACTAAAAAATTTATATGAGTGTTAAAAAGGCAGAAATATCACGATTATAAAGTGAACATTCATTATATTATTGTAAGTAATTGAAATAATTGGTATTAAAAATCAAATTGCAATGAAATTTTTTTAAACCTTTAAAAATATTTACTGCACACTATTTATTAAAAAAATACTTCCGATAGAGAGACACCGTTACCCTTTTTCACGTACGTAAAAATTAAATTGAATATTGTTGTATTTATGGTTTAATATACAATTTTCCGTGAAAAATGGGGGTTAATTTTTCCAAAATTTCGGTGAAACTTCGATTTAATTTAAAGCTCCAGATAGTATATTTCTATTGAAATTTATAATTTTTGGAAGGCCATAATATCTTTTGTATTTTTTAACGCATAAATAGTTATGTCGTGCGCCGTGCGTTTTATCGACTGTTTTCAGAAGGGTGGTTTATAAATCGCTTTTAGAGCTCATCATCCCATGGTAGCAGTGGCATAGTCGTTTAGCGCGTCGTCAAATTTTTTGAAAGGTCCCGAGATCGATTCCCACATAAACATATTTGGCCACAATTTTTTTTTTAATTTTAATAATGTTTTTTTTAATTTTTTTACAATTTTAAAATTTATTTAACATAAATTCAAAAAATATCATTATTGTAATCAGGATTTGTTGCCTGCTTTTCGCCAATTAGTCAAATTTTCGTCATTTGAATATCTTATATTATAATACTCTATAAGTATAATAATTCAAAAGTAAATTGTGTGTAAATAAAAATGGGTAATTTTGCTCTTTATTGCAATTGGTTTACTTCTGAACGCTCTGCAATAAAAACTGTCCGGAGAGACCTTAAGTATTTTATGAAACAAGGCTTATCTTGCACAGTTGGCCTGTTGTTTTTTGATCGCAGGCAGATTAGTTTCATTTGCCAAATCATCAATCTTACAGATAGTGCTTTTTAATTGTTTACACTATGAATTAGCGCTACCAATTAGTTTTTAAGTTTCAACGTGCAAAATAATTAAAAACATATTTTCATTTATAAAAAAATCTATTTGTTTTTTTTAAATTATGTATGTTTTATTTAAAGCTTAAATTCATTTTATATTTAAAGTATTAATGAAAATAGTTTTTTCCTTTCTTCTGATAGATGCACAGTCTTTGGTACAGTTTTTGGTTTAAATAAATGTAAAGTGTGAAATTACTAAACTCAAATGCCACCAGGAAGCGACATTACTTAAAAACTGAATGTTGTTGGATTAATGCCAGCGGTTTATTTCAAATCCATTTCCAAATACTTGAAATGGTTACATTACAATATAAGAAACAAAATGAAAATATACCAATTTATATTTGAAAACGTCATTTAATTTGCAGAAAGATACTAAATATTATGAAAAAAATACGTTTTGTCATAATATATGTTATTTACCTATGTTTTTTATATTAATATATTCATATAGAATAAAGATTAATAGAGATTTGTATAGGATTTTAGTCCATTTTATGTAAATTACAAAATGAACTGACTCAGTTCGCTACGTTTAAATTGACTCAGTTCGCTACGTTTAAATTAAAACAAAATTTAAAACATTCAATGTTATTTCATCTGTATTGTTTCCGACTTGAGGCCGCGTAATAAAATTAATTCAAAATACCATGGGCATTTCCGTTATTGTTGTTTTTTAAATTTTTTTATAATTATTCTTTGCGACCGCTTTGTCGCTTATACAGTGCCGTTGAGTTTAGCTTATTAAATTATAATATGTACAAATACAAAAAAAAGTAAAACAGTAATACTTTAATTAACATTAGGAAAATGGAAAAGGCAATGCGCGCCTCTGATTAACATAAGCTGATTTTAGATTTTTTCCTAAACAATCAAGTTTACTGCAGGTATGAAGGTACAATAATTAAAACATAAAATTTGAACAATGATACTGTTTTTCTTAATTTGTTTTAATTAAACCGACATCTCGAAAAATTTTCTGCGGCAATAATAGTTTATACCAATAAATTTTTGTAATGTTAATCTCGAAAACAATAATTCTGACCAATTAGTTAAAAATTATGCGGTTATTGTAAATTGATTATTGTCAATAATGACAAAAAGCTTTGATATAATGAGTATTTAAATGATATTTTTTTAATTTGCTGAACAAATACAAAACCCAAAAGTAGTTTCTCTATGGATGAAAAGATCGTTGAAAAAATCATGCTCAGCTCACAGCAATGTTTGACATAATCAAAACTTTTACGCAATTTTACAGAAAAATTGCTGTGAGGGTAACTTATTCAATTAAAATTTAAATTCTGACCAATTTTTTATAATAAACTAGCCTTGAAAAATGTTCTAAGAATAGAGCAGGAAAAGGGGCTATTTTTTCCCGGGCGTATGTTTACACAGAAAAGCTGAGATGGACATTATGTGGTCTATAGGAAATTTGCATTTGGATCGGGCAGCTGCTCACTAAATAAAAATTTCTACCATATGATAATGATTTGTTTATACATTGATCTAATCGCACAGCACTGTTTCTATTTTTTAGTTTGATGAAATGTCAATTAAAAAAATCATACTCACAGCAATCTTTGACAAGCGCGAAATCGCCACTTTTTCAAATTTATAGTTGTTTGGCGCTCCCGCGCCACCCATGAAAAGATGTTTCCTACTTGGTTGAAATAGAAATTGGAATTTAAAAAAAATATTTTTTAAAATTGTCACTTTTTAATCCTTGCTGTTTTTTCCAATGTGTTCTTTTAATTGTTTAATACAGATAAAACCATATTAATTTGAAAAACAAAAGTGATTTTATATGTTTGAAGTTTAGTTTTTTAGGCCAAAAAACACGCGACACACCAACAGCCTAAATTCGGTTATTTTGTAGTGGCTTTATTAGTTAAATCGACAATTTCTGCTTGTTTATTTGTTGTGTCTGCAATAGCGACTAAAAAATTCGCAATTATTTCACTTCCAGCTTAGTAAGTTCTAAAACGAAATGCCATCAGGTAGCATCAAACCAAAAAACTAAATTTTTCTGCCAAAACACCTTAAAACTGTAAAAATAATTTTGCATGCTTCAAACAGCCTTAAATTTCTGATAATACTTTGAAACTGCTAATTTAGTTAATTTCGGTCCATAAATAAGCACAATTTTATTATTTTTAAGAGCCTCAAAGCAGTCCATTTCTAATTATTTGAAATGATTAAAACATTACTAAAACTGAAAAAAGTCCTCTTACAGTTTAAAAACTAATTGCTTTTTGCTTAATTTTTATTTTAATTTATATTAACTAATTTTAATTATTTTTGCACTTTATTCTTGTTTATTGTATTATTTTTATAATTGTTGTGAATAAAAAAACTAAAATGAACATTAATATAAAAGGAAATTGCAAATTGACTTCTTTCTTAAGAAAAACCAAAAAAAATTGAAGGGTCATTATTATAAATTAATATCTGCTAGCAGATTTTATGATTTATATTTGACGCTTCCAGACAGCCTTTAAGTTTCGTATTGGTCAACTTGTTTGTAATTATTACATCTATGGTTGAATAACACTGGCTGACGCTGAAAATTAGAATGCAGACATGAAGGGACCAATTAAAATTGTGCGGTAATGACGTGTTTTTCTAAAAACAAATAAGAACGCAGAATTTTTTTTTAATTCCATCCTTTAACAAAATATACAAAAATTAACCAACTTTAGCCCTTTAAAAATTTGCATTTAGGTTAGAAATTAAGTAATTTGATAAATAATTATTAAAATACAGTTTTTAATCTTTGTTATTAATCCGTTTTAGTCAAAAATTTTTAATGTTTTTGTTGTTAAATAGTCGATTCAATACTGCAAATATCCCGGTCAGCTAGATTTTGTTTGCCTATAGCTTAAAATTGTGCGACATTTGTTTCTCTTCATGGGTGGCGCGGGAGCGCCACGGGGTGATTTAGCCCCGCGGCGCCGCGCCAACCATATTATTAGAGAACGTGGGTAAATTTTGAAATTTAGAACCTTCTTCTTCTTATTATTATTATTATTCCAACGCTCAATCCTTAAAATCTATAGTCCTCTATTCTATCTATTCTATATCAAAAATATATAATACTATATAATATATTAAGGAAAAATATGACACTCAGTCTCAGAAGCGAAACTATTTGGTGCCATTTTTTGAGCACTGCCATTAAGTGTTGTGCGCATAAAATGGCAAAACAACTGTTCTTATTGAGGCATGTGTCGTGTAAATGGGCACTGCTAAAAATGTAGCAGTGTTTTTGCGCATATCCTAGCATGCTAACTCGAACGCACTGCATTTTGAAGTACACTGCACTTTTTTGGCAATCTTGTGCGCATATATGCGCATATACTGCACATAAAATAGCACAACCGCGGGAAACAAAAAAAAAATAAACCGACTAAAAAACCACTACTTAGTTTGCACACTGTACACAAAATACAAACTTTTAGTATAGACATACAAAAATAAAATCCAATGCAATACATAAATAGATCTTTTTGTGTATTGCATTGGATTTTATTTTTGTATGTCTATACTAAAAGTTTGTATTTTGTGTACAGTGTGCAAACTAAGTAGTGGTTTTTTAGTCGGTTTATTTTTTTTGTTTCCCGCGGTTGTGCTATTTTATGTGCAGTATATGCGCATATATGCGCACAAGATTGCCAAAAAAGTGCAGTGTACTTCAAAATGCAGTGCGTTCGAGTTAGCATGCTAGGATATGCGCAAAAACACTGCTACATTTTTAGCAGTGCCCATTTACACGACACATGCCTCAATAAGAACAGTTGTTTTGCCATTTTATGCGCACAACACTTAATGGCAGTGCTCAAAAAATGGCACCAAATAGTTTCGCTTCTGAGACTGAGTGTCATATTTTTCCTTAATATATTATATAGTATTATATATTTTTGTCTATATTATATAAAAGTGGCGATTTCGCGCTTGTCAAAGATTGCTGTGATTATGATTTTTTTCAAATGACATTTCATCAGACTAATAAAATTCAACAGTGCTGTGTGATTAGATCAATGTATAAACAAATCAGTATCATATGGTAGAAATTTTTACTCAGTCAGCAGCTGGCTAAACCAAATACGAATTTCCTATAGTCTACATAATGTCAATCTCAGACTAGTCCCCATCTTTTCTGTCTAAACCTAAGCCGGAGAAAAATCACCCCTTTTTCCTGCTCTATTTTTAGAGCATTTTTCAAGACTAGTTTTATTCTTTTAATTTATTACTATTTTCACGAATTTTCAGATCCAAAATCTCTCTCATAAATTTTTTTGTTGTTTATTACCAACATTTACATTGACGCTTCCTTTTTGTTTTATAATGACATCCTCAGTTGGGACACCTAAAACCCCAAACGTTGTTTATGCGAAACTGATGAGGAACAAGTGGAGAGGAAATTGGGTGTGTCAAAACCTGACAGGGCGTTCATTTGCCGGTAGCATATGGGTTTGGAGTTTCAATCAGGATTCATTAAAGTTTAAAACAGCCGTCAACGCGCGGCGGCCCCGCCATCTGTCATAAAAAACGGAGAAATATTATTTCAACCGCAAACTTATAGCCACCCAAACATTGGTCGTTTTTAAAAATTTTTTAAATTTATTACGAGCATTATAAGTTAAAAATATTTCAGACATGTCGCTGATGCGCTAATGGGCCTTTTACCGACAAGTAATAAAGAGTTCAAACTTTTCAACAGTTGCGCTTTTATTACCGTAGACCTCAACTCCGGTAACGTTGCAAAACTGCAAACGCCGACTACAACCTTTGGGTTTTTAACCGATTCCTTTGGGTTTTTAACCGATTCCTTTGGGTTTTTAACCGAATGCACCGCGGGAAACGTTTCCGTATGTAAAAACTTGTTTGCTTACTTTCCTATTTTTACTTATTTGTCTTTACCCAATTGACTGTCCCACTTATTCTTTCTTTCTTGGACATGTGCGACGGGCTATAAATTTCGCTTCCTAATAATAAACTAATTACGATCGCCCGCTCCGTACTTTTACCTATAATTGTTGCCATTCACTAGCTGACTTTTTTCCGAACCGCTTTCTCAGCTTTTTACAATATCTTTCTTAATGCCACATGCTTTGCTTTTTTTCATTTTTTACTTTCCATTTCAAGATGTTTACCAGAATTTAATTGCCATTTACATTTTTCTAATTTTTCTTTTAGTTGTTTTTCAGCTTTTACACATTAACTTTCCTCCATCTGCTGCATTAATACCACCTGTTTTCTTTTTATTCGGTTTTTTAAACTTTTCATTTCAAAATTACAGCATTTAATTTCCATTCACATCCTTTCATTTTTTTTCTTAATCGTTTCTCTTATTACCTATTTACCCCACCTCACCTCACGGTCTGCCTGCGTTTTTCTTTCCATTTATCATCACTGTGCAACATTTTTAGCGGTCTAATTGCCATCCACGCCTTTCATCTTTTAACTATCTAACGTGTGCGTATTTATATTTTTTATTGGTTTTATAGATGGTGTTTATCTGGGTATCAGACTACTAAATGATTATATCGTCTTTACCAGTTTGTTATGCATACTTCCAAACTTTATCGTTGTTGCATCTTTCTTAAATTGCTGTCTTTGCTGTATCCTGCTTCGTGCTTGCTTCGTATTTTTCGCACTACATATTTACTGTTTGTTTGTTTCCTACATTACTTTCTTGAGCCCATCATGAAGTTTTTTGTAGCGATTCATTTGTTCTATTGAATAAAATTGTTTCATAAGGTTTAGCTGGCGGGGGCCCGGCCCCCCCCCCCCCCCCCCCCCCAAAAACCCACCCACAACCAACCCAACAAACCCACCCCACAAACAAAAACCCAAACCCCCACCAAACACCAAACAACACAAACCCCAACCACCGGCGGGGGAAACCCACCAAAACAAAACCCAAAGTAAATTTAACGGCTAAAATGATATGAAGAAAATTTGTGAGCAATTCATTTAACATAATTTTTTGTATTGAGTAGCATCAAGATAGTTTTTAAATAATTTTATGCCTTAATTTAAAGTTTGTATTAATTAAATTTACTAAATTTTGTAAACTTACGTTTAAAAAACTAGGTTTTAATTTTTTAAATGAATTGTTTCATAGTTATGTACATATGTTACTATGTAATTTTTCTTTAAAACGGAAATAGCTCGGTTTCACTTATTTTATTAGCTTTATGGTTTAAAACAAGTATTAATGCTTATAATGGTTTATCTAGCTGGAAACGCTTTTTTGTTTTTATTAGATATGTAAACGCGAATAATTTACAATCTTCAAAATGATTGGTATTTTTCACCCGCTGCATTTGTCTTAGGGGAATATAATGCCGAGAAATTTGGAAAAATTCGAAATTCTGTTAAAATGAGTTAAAAATCATATAAATTACACGTGAATATATGACTCTTTTTACAATAAAAAGTATAAAAATAATTATTATAATGATTCATAGTAACACTAATTTCATACTCGCTTTAAATAACTTTGCCACAGAAAAGAGATATTTTACGTTTTTAAACTTTTATATTGAACATTGAATAAATCGGATAAAAATCCCCATTGCGCAGCGATTTAGACCATTACATAGTTTGGTTTTAATTCAAATTAAGGAATATTTATTGTCAAATTATTTTCTTTTATGTTTAGTCTTGTTTTTATGTTTAATTTAATTTTTTTAAGATTTAACCATTCTTGTTTTAAAACAATCATAGCTATACAACCTAATCTAAATTAAAAAAAAAACCAATGTACAATGGATTCATATAACTTGTGCAAAAAATTTACGCTTTTTCATTATTAACGTTTTAGCTATATATACGTCTAATGATCAGAAGTATACCTCTTTACATAAAATTAACCATTATCCTGCTACATATCTAATGCAATACTTTTGAATTGCGTGAAATCAGTTTACACATGAAATACACGTGGAAGGAGTATAAGCATACTGTATAGATAGACACACGCACGCGAAATAAAAAAAGCCAAAAATACAAACTAAAAAACTCTTCATGGGTGGCGCGGGAGCGCCACGGGGCGATTTAGCCCCGTGGCGCCGCGCCAACCATAATTAGAGAACGTGGGTAAATTTTGAAATTCAGAACCTTCTTCTTCTTCTTCTTCTTCTTCTTCTTCTTCTTCTTCTTATTATTATTATTCCAATGCTCTATTTAAAACGATATTCCTCATTCGTACTGATTGATCAAAACTAAACATGGGCTCATTAGAAAGAAGAAGGAATTACAAACTTTCTAGGAAGCACTCTTTTCATTTAGGTCCTTGTTATCGATTTATTGATCAAAATAAAAAATTGAAAAATAGACAAATCAAAAACTCCCAACCGCACAATAACAGCCTTTTGGCAACAATAAAGATTGTACAGAGCAGACAACCAACATCCATAAAAACCGCACAAAAAAGAGACCGGTTTTAATGGTGGCAGAAACGGCGCCAGTTCCCAGCGCCATCTGCTTCAACCGCGCGGAAAACGGCAAAAACAACAGAGTACTTTTTTTAATTCTTGCATTACTGATGACAAAAATAATCAAAGTTTTATTATTAAAAAATAATAATAAGCGTGGTGGCGCGGGGAGCGCGACGCGCCGGTAATCATCGGTGGTGCGGGGGTGCCACTGGATTTAACCCAGCGGCACCGCGCCAACTATACTTCAGACAACAGTGAGTAAATTTTGTTATTCATGTTCATCATCTTCATTATTATTATTATTATTTTTACTTTAAAAATTATAATTGCAATCATTGGCGCACGGCATCGCGCCAACTATATTTAGAACGTAGGTAAACTTTGTCTGGAGCGCAACTGCACCGCACTAACTATAATTAAACAACGTGGGTTAATTTCGTTATTTAAATTCATCTTCTTCTTCTTATTTTTTATTTTATCTCGGCAACGGAATGATTATAAACATATGTCATTACGCAGCTAAAACTATAGTTTATTAGGCTATTTTTTAATTTAATTCAAAAAAAGTGGTAGACTAGCCTTGAAAAATGCTCTAACAATAGAGCAGGAAAAAGGGGCGATGTTTAGACAGAAAAGATGTAGACTAGTCTGAGATGGACATTATGTGGACTATAGGAAATTTGCATTTGGTTTGGCCAGCTGCTCACTAAATAAAAATTTCTACGATATGATAATGATTTGTTTATACATTGATCTAATCACACAGCACTGTTGCATTTTTTTTTAGTTTGATGAAATGTCAATTGATAAAATATACTACAGCAATCTTTGACAAGCGCGAAATCGCCACATTTTAAAATTTATAGTTGTTTATAAACAAACAAATATAACCTTCTAATTGAATAAGTGGCGTTTTAGCGCTTGTGCAAGTTTTGTGTGAGTATGATTTTTTCAATTGACATTTCATCAAACTAAAAAAAAATGCAACAGTGCTGTGGATTAGATAATGTATAAACAAATCATTATCATATCGTAGAAATTTTTATTTAGTGAGCGGCTGGCCAAACCAAATGCAAATTTCCTATAGTCCACATAATGTCCATCTCAGACTAGTCTACATCTTTTCTGTCTAAACATACGCCCGGGGAAAAATCGCCCCTTTTTCCTGCTCTATTCTTAGAGCATTTTTCAAGGCTAGTTTTAATAATAAAAACGTAATAAAAATGCCAGGTAACAGCAATTCTTTACGTCCAATTGACAAAAAGGCCGCTGCAATATTTTGGAATGTTTTCGCAGCTGTGCATACATTGCAGCTTAAATAAATCGATTCTCTCTTAAACAATATATTACTAAAATTGAAATGAATTGCCTAGCAGAGCATTTAAGGTATGTATATACCTAAACGTATTTTTTAATAAAATAAAAATAAACTTATACGAAGCGTTGATTCTTAGTTAAGCATTTTACTTTCAAATTTAGTCAAAAATTTATTTGACCTTAGCGTAAATTTAGAGAAAAAAAAAGAATCAAGATAAAAAATTGTAATTTGTTTGAGAAAACATTTACCGCAAAATAAATTAATTTAAATAAATATAAATTAATTAAGTTAATTTAAATAATTAAATAAATTTGAATTGAAACTTTTCTGTACCTCCAAAAACATCCAGTATTTTTTTTTGAAATATGTATACCAATTTATAATAATAAAATTAGAGACTAATAAATGTATCTGTAATTTGTGTTTGATGATGTATGTTTGATCTGTTTGTTTTAGTTGAGCAGATTTGAATTTAAAAATATATTTTAAATTGGATTAAAAAAAATTTAGAATTTATGTATTCTGGATT
The DNA here is from genome assembly GCA_030248175.1 of Microlaimidae sp. YZB2_3. NCBI lineage: Eukaryota > Metazoa > Nematoda > Chromadorea > Desmodorida > Microlaimidae > Microlaimidae sp. YZB2_3. The sequence continues at coordinate 8,946 of JASAMX010003776.1, read as the reverse complement.
TATATTAATTAAATGACAATTCATAACATTCTATGTTATAAATAATAATCCTTCAATTAGTAAATTTAAATTTTTTGATAAAAAAAGGGTAATAAACAATTTGGTGTATGCTTTTATAAATTGTATACCAGAGTAAGCTATTCAATTGTTTTGCGATTCAATATTTTTTTGAAAAAAAATTTGCATTTCAAGTTCATTTGTATTTTATTAATGAAAAATTTACATAAGGTATAATTTCAGTCAAAAAGATTGAATGGACCTACCTAGCATAACGAAAATTGGGTCGGCGGTCCCACCACGAAACAAAGTTCCTCTCAAATTAAATGCATTTTTTCGTATTATTTTTGAAACTGGAAATACTATATACAAATAAAACATCTACTTGAAAAATGTTTGTGGTCTTTTTGTATTTAATTAAGCATCACAAAATGTTTGTTTTATCGGAATAACCTAAAAAATTTACATATGAGAAACTTTAGTTACGCTTAATATAGCTCTAAATAATAGTCAAAAATTAACAAAAATATTCGAAATTGTTTTAATATAGTTGTTTAATCTTCGGTTTCCGAAAAAATTTGGTAAAAATCATTGGTTTCATAACGAAATTTGATTTCGCGGCGGGACCGCGGACCCAAATTTTTGTAATGCTAGGTAGGTCCATAGTAATTTAAGCCTTAGGATATTTATATATAGATATTTATTGTATATGATTTACACTGAGTTTTTTTTCTTTTTATGCATATAATTTTACCATATTTGTAATTTATTTGGTTGTATTTAATTCTGAGTTTTTGTTATCATTATTGTGTTTCACTAGCTTGACGAGACGAGAGCATAAACTGATGACGATGTACTCCATTTGGGATAGTCCTATTAACTTTTCTTGGTGTAAGCGTAGAAATAAGTTATCAACAAATCATATTATTTAAAAATATTTATAAAAATTTCGGGTTTTTATTTTGTTATTTGTTTATTTATATTAAACGTTTTATATAATACTAGAGAGGCGAGGGCCTACCGGGCCCTTTCCTTTCTAAGTAGAATTTTGAAGCAATATAATTAAAACTAAAGATGACTTCTGTCAGGATGAAAACAGCAGGGTGGTAAAGTAACCCGTCGTTTTGCGAGAAAATATCAGGTGTAGAAAAATACCTGATGCAACTTATTAATAATTGGTTACATCACCACTGACAACTTTTTTATTCCCTTTTTAGCTTGTGCGTATATTCTTTATTTCTGTCTGACGGAAAGCGGTTACACCCTTAATTTCAGTCTAAAGGATATTAGTTTTAATATTACAATAACAGAGTAAAGCAAATAGAAAAATTATTTATTAAAACACTAAAATACCTTATTCAAAATCCTAAGTTTTAAAGATACCAAAAATACAGAAAAAAATTTTCAGAAAAAGAAAAATGACTGTAAATGAGAAAGTAAATCCTGTTTACCGCTTACTATTTTCATACCAATCAAGTCCACAAAAGCGTACCGCAAAGAATTTATCTTGTCTGCTAATTAATCTGAGGGGGTCCATGGTTTTCCTCCAACAGAAGATTTCACTAATCTTTAGTTTTCTATGAATGAAAATTATAGATCCCCGAGCGGTACCGTGTGGCCTTCCCCTTTCCCCCCAAGATCTTGGAGGGCTACCCTTTCCCCACCCTTTCTTCCTCCAAAACTCATTTTTGACCCCCCTTCCCTAAAACCTTTGGTCAGGCCACCCTTCCCCCAACCATTGTTTTTAACCTTCCCCCCAACAACCATAGTTGTTTAAAACAAATGTTTTAATTGTTTTTTAAACCTAAACAAAGCCTTTAAATCAAGATAAAATTTATTATTATAAACTTTATTAGTAAAATAATAAAACTTGAAGGAAATATTGCAAACGTATTATTTTTTGCAAATATTATTTTATCCCCCCCTCTCAAACACCCTTCTGACCCCCATACTCTACCGTGTTTTTTTACACTCTAGGGTACAGCACCTCCCCCCTAACTGTCAAAAATCCTAACACCCTACCGTAAAACCCCCTTAGGTCGGTGATCTATGGTACAAATTTCTGAAAGAATTTATTACAAAAAGAATCCTTATATTCCCTGATCCGTCTTAATATTTTATGGTCAAATTTCATAACCACACCACAGATTCGAATGTATATAAGACGGAAAAAATCATTAATAAGTTTTGGCACTTTTCACAGTATATGTAAATAAAGCGAAAGATGTTGACATTTTTCATTTGTACAAAAATTGCTTACCGTATTTACACCCTATGTAATTTTGTGCCTTTTAAACGTTTCAGAGTGTAAATAAACTGTTCGTCTTATTTAAAAGTAGACGCCTATTTGTAATTAATTAGTCATGTAAAATTAAACAGATTTTACAAATATTTCGCAAAAAAGAATAGTTAACCACAAACAAATTTTTATTTTTATTTTAAAGTTAATTAAATTCCGACGGTTAATAAATGAATTAGACTGTTATTCAGGAAAAAGAACTTAAATAGATGTTTCTTACGGTGTTTGTGATTTTTAGTGGTCATTATTTTTTTAAATCTTCCAATACTTAAACCAACCTTTAAAAGTGTTTCATTTCATTTTTCAAGCGTATAAATTATTTTACTTTTTAATAACAAACGGGTTTGATTTCCTGATAGTGGAACGATACAGTTGCAAAAATTTCGCCAATTTTCCTCAAAACATGTACTTGGGGTTTTCGGAAGTGCTGATGACGAATCCAATCTCTGTTTTTTGATTTAACCCTTCGAGGGCATTAAGGGAATTGCGACCCCCGCCCCCCTTTGGGGGGTATTCTGACTATATACCGGTTTTACCTCAAAACCGCCCCAAATCACGTACTCGGGGCTGAATACAGTATTGAAAAATGAACACTTTTTTTATTAAAAAGTTAGAAATAAAAAAAATTGTTTGACGTTAAAAATAATGCTCGGGGGTACTCAAACCTAGAGCCCCGAGATTCCGACACCGACGCTCTAACCACTCGGCTACTGCCTCGTCTGAGTTTTTTTTTTGCAAAAGCTAGTTTTAAACAAACGTTTCAAAATGTAGTTTCTCGGCGTCAAATCAAAAAAATATAAATGAAAGTTTAGTCATTTGATAGGAATTAGTTTGTTCCCAACTTTTAACGCAGCAGTTGTATCATAGTTACGAGCCGGGTTTTAAGTTTTTAACGAAATCTCTACTATCACTTCTTTTTATTTTGTATTTCAACAATTTTAGCAATATCAAAATTATACAAGAGGGCATTGTTATAAATTGAAAATTAACAAAGGTAGAATAGATGCAAGGAAATTTTTCTTCTCCAATAGAGTTGTTTCAAAGTGAAACTCTTTATCGCAGAAACAAGTACTATCAACATCCCTGGTTACTTTTAAAAAAGGTCTTGGTAATGGCTCATCTTAGAGCTTAAAATAATTTAAGCCTATGAGTCATTTTCTAGATAAAGTCATGGTTTTGTAATTACTAGCGAACGTGATCGGTTCGCTGTGATATTTGCTATGCTGTTAAAATTTCTAGAATAAATACATTTGATTTGATTTGATTTGAAAAACGAAATTAAAAAACTTCAATAGTAGGGATTTCGCTGAAAATTTTTGTGGGTATGTACATACATATGGTGTATCTAACTTGAGTTAAATTTTTATTACGTAATATTAACTCTGGTTTTGTTAAATTGGGGAAAACTGTTTTAAAGCATATCTCGGCGTGAAAGGGTCCACCAAAAATGGTAAGGATACTGAACTTACCGGAAAATAATATACCCTTTCTCCTAATATAAAGTTTGCTTTTGTCTGTTATGTATGGCACGAGTTTTCACAGAAACCAACAGGGTATACTAACTATATCGTTCCACCCTAAATTTACAAATTGCAAAATAAAATACTTCTCCATCAGAACTATTTTTTGAAACAGATAGAAACTAACTTGACACAGTTAACATAAAAAAAGTTAACATAAAAACGAACATGGATTTACACATACACAATTAACCCTTTGGGATTTTTTTGTTTAAAAAGCGCTATATATCCGCACATCATATTCCGCGATAGCTTATTACAAAGCTTTGCAATTTTTTTTGCTTTTTTGAGGTATTTTTTAGTTTCTAAGTGCTTAATATTAAAATAATCTTATTTTTACTATTTCATATAGGCATTTTGTGAATTTTATTATGCAATAAGCGTGGTTTTTTTTAATAAAAAATGTTGGTTAAATGTTTTGTTGCTTTAGATATTCATACAGAAAAAAATAATATTCTTGATAGTTATAACCATTTTTGATGGCTATTTACATTAAAGTTAAAACTGCAATACAGCTACAAGAGTAACTTTAAAACTGTAAAATTAACCCTAAAAAAATTATTTTTAAAATATAAAACTAAAACCTAATACAACGTTAAAAACGTCTTTAATGTTGAGTTTTTACTGTAAAATGAACAATGAAAATGCTAAGAATCACTTTAAAAAGGATAAATTTTAAAATTTATGTCCTTATTTGGCAGTTTGGCAAAAGCTAAGGCTAAAATGCTAGTACTAAGCCTTTTTTGGGCTTAGTACTAAAGCTAAGGCTAAACGAATTTAGGACCTTTAGTACTAAAGGTAAAGCGTTAAGTTAAAGCTAAAGCGCGGATAAAGTGAAAGTTTAAGGCAACGCACACCCGTAAATCTGAGGGGGCCCATGGTTTTCTTACTACAGAAGATTCTACTAATCTTTATCGTTCTATTCATAAAACTTTTCGACCCGATCCAAAGCGTACTGGGTCCGCTTTTTACACAGACCGGTCTGCCGTCCCAGTCCGCTTTGGTATGGGTCCAAAAGTTTTATGAATGGCACGCGGTTAGTTTTCTATGAATAAAAATCATAGATCGCCCAGCGGGACCATGTGGCTTTTCTCCTCCGGGCGGAACCGTGTGGCCTTTTCCTTTTCTCCAAGACCTCGGAGGGCTACCCTCCTCCCAAGACTCATTTATGACCACCCTCCCCCATAAAACCCTTGGTCCGAAACCGGTGGGGCCACGCCGGTGTGACCGCGCCAAGCCTCCCGGCGCTTGGCGTCCCCGCGCTCAGGGCAGGTTAAAAACAGGCGACAAAAAAATAGCTCAGTCCCAAAAGTTCCCAAAAAACCCCAAAAATAAGTTATTCGTGATAAAAAACAGTAACGCGATAAAAGCAATAAGTTTTACTTCTTCATAAAATAACAAACAAGTTTGATTTCCTTAAACCTATAATTGCAAAATATTTCTCCATCAGAACTATAGTTTGAAACCGATAGAATCTAACTTAACACATAGTTAACAGAAAAATGAACATGAATTTACACAGTTAACCCTTTGGGATTTTTCGCTCAAAAAGCGCTACATATCCAACATACCCCAAAAAAAGCGATTCGTTATTAAAAACAGTAACTCAAAAAAAGCAATCAGTTTTATTTATTAATAACAAACAGGTTTGACTTTCCTAAACCTACAACTGCAAAATAAATCTTCGTCAGAACTATAGTTTGAAACAGATAAAATTTAACTTAACACAGTTAACATAAAAACGAGCATGGATTTACACCCTTTGCGGGACGTGGAGTTTAACACAGAGCAGCGGTGACGCGGAATACCTTATATATCTCCAAAAAAACTAAAAACAATCTCAACGTGGCTGCTCTATTTGTTCGTTGGATTAGAAAAGGCCTCTTATGAAGTAACCACTTAAATCACGAGAATTTGACATCATTTTATCAGCCAATTAGATTTTGATTGATTATCTTCTTTTGGACTTGTCTCTCCGTTAGTGTCGCGGCACAATTCGTCGTTACAACGGCAAAATGAGCCACAGTCCGTATAAAATATGTGTGCCTGTGACTCTATTTAAATTTAAAACAGGACCCAATAACTACAGAATGAGTCACAGTGACGTGTATTTGATAATGACAGTGACTCATTTTGCCGTAATAACAACGAATTGGTAAAGGTGTGGTCATTTTGACAGAAGAAGTTCAGGAGCCTATTTCATAAAGATTTCTGTAATTGTAAATTAATAAACGCATTTTATTTTTTATTATTTTATTAATTAAAAAATACGTAAGTAACTGTGTAATTTACCGAATTTACAGACATGTAATTTTTTAAATTCTAAACGCAATTTTATTAATATACGTTTTAATTAAAAAATACAAAAGAAAAATATGCCTTTATTAATTTACAGCTGTAAATTAATTACACGCAAAATTTATGAAATAGGCCCCAGAGGTCAAACCACCATGAAACCATTTTTGATATATTTAAGTTTGATTTTAATAATGTATTTTAATATTTTTATAATTTTTTAATTTGATTTACATAAATTTAAAACAAAAACATCATTTGTTTCCTGTTTTTTGTCGATTTGTCAAATTTTTGTCGTTTGGATAATCTAAAATATTATAATACTCTATAACTAGACAATAATTCAAAAATAATTTTTATTTAAGTAAAAAAGGATAATTATTGCTTTGTTTTATTATTGCAATTGGTTTCTACTGAACGCTTTTCAGTAAAAACTGTGAAGAGAGACATTAACATTTGATTAATAATTTGCAGGCATTTAGTTACCTAAAAATTGTGGTGTTGTGTGAACAAAAAGTTTTACCTCCATGAAAGTCATGTGGGCGTGCATAAATTAGACACGTGTATTTTATTTAGACACAGAAATTAATTAGACACAGAGCATCCAATTGTACGTTTGGTTTGCCTTTTGTTTGAATTAAACTTTCTAAAATTCTTTTAGACAAAAATATAGAGCTATCTCTTAACTTTCTATTGGTATTTATTATTTTTTATTTTTTGCTTGTGAAACATATGGGACTATATCTCTTTCTTTAAATTTTTTGGCAGTTTTGTACCCATAATTTAGGGGCTCTAATTTTTTAAATTTTTTTTAAACACATTAAAAATTCAAGTTGCTGGAACTAAAGAATATTTTTTTTAATTTCTTTAAAAAATTGCCCCTTTTGAGGAAAAATTTAAGTGAGTTCAAGATTAACCAAAAATACAAACAAGTTTCATTTCATTTAATCTTCATATTTAAAAAAGGCCAAGTTCTGCTTTTTATTCTTTACGTTTTGGACTTTAAGTGCCAGGCCCAAATTTTCTTTGCTCCAATTTCCCCCTAAGTGCTTTTAAGTTTCTAAATTAAAATATTAGTTAGCTGGTAAACTGGAGATTTTTTTGACAAAAATATGTTTAGCATTAAAAGGTCCTTCTTATTAACCAAAGATGGATTTCACTGGTCAGAATCGACATTATTGGTTCACTCTGTTTTGGTGGGGGGAGGCTGTGACTCTTTTTATATCTTAATACCCAACTAATATAAACAAAATAGTCATAGTCACGTTATAAAATTTATAGAAATCCTTTTCGAAATAACTGACAAAAATATACAAACATATAATATATGTTTGTATATTTTTGTATAGTATTTGTATATTTGTTTGTCTTCTTAATATATATCTTCTTGATTTGTTTGTATATATTTGATATTTCCTTTTAGAATTTGATGATTTTTTGCCTAAGACCACAAACTTTAAATGCATTTTTAGACAACAAAAATACCAGCTAAATAGTTATTTGTCAGTCAGCTTTCCCGAGCAAGCCCTAGTCGATTGACTTATTTGCATATAAATTTACCTGACTACATGTGCAGCATTCAAATATCTCCTGAAATTGCATTAGTTTTACGCTTTAAATAGTGTGCATTTTTGTGTAACGTTTTTGATAACAAATCTTTAAAAATTATGTAAATCGGCTAATTGTCACTAAAAACTTTTCCTTGTTACGATTCTAAAAAAATAACAAGTAAATAACAAAAAAACCCTTTAAAACTAACTGAAATTTCATAAAAAAACAACTGAAAACCATTTGAACATCATATTTTAATGCTGTATTGTTTGTGACATATAAATTTTTACCTGTCAGAATGCTATACTAATAATTTATTTTTTGTTGGATAAAATAAATAATTAAAGCGGTTAGCTACGAAATTATAATTTTTGTTAATAAATGTGAACATTTCGATCACTTCATATCATCAATTTAATTTAAAATTAAATTAGTTTGAAATATAAAAAAATAAAATATGTATAAAAATACTCAGAAAATTATTCAAAAAGTATATTTGTTGTGTCAGAATATTGTTTGGAGTAAACCAAAAAGAATTTTTTATTACTAATTAAACTTTCTGTTTAATACTGTAATACAATTAATATTTAACATGAATGTTTTTTTTTATTTTGGTTGGTCAAGTCTTTTTTCAGTGCTAAAACTTGCTTGTGATAGCCGTACACAAAAAATCATTTTAGGTTTTTTTAATCGTAGAAACCAAATTCCTAAAAATTTCTTGAAATATTTTGAAATTTTGAACTCTAAAAAACGTTTTAAAAATTTTTTTGAAAGATACTTCAAATTTTCTGAGATTTTCGAATTAATTTCTTTATTTTTTTTTATTTCGGACGTAAAAATCATTTTTTGATTTTTTTTTAAAACTTATGTGCGAATTTACCAAACAAGCTATGCAATTTTTTGTGAACAATCCTTGTATTTTGCACATACAGACTTTAGTGAATTAGATAAAAAACTGAAAGTGTTTTTTCACAAACGATCCACAATTAGGAAAAAACGAATTGACATTTCTAAAAGGACGGCAAACAAATTTAGAAATTGTTTGTTTAGAGTACCTACCACCATTAGTGTAAAAATTAGTCATTTTTTTGTGGTTTGCCAACTATAATCAATTGATGCCTTTTGGTTTTAATTTAACAAACGCGGAACTGCGATTATAAACAATAATACGTCAATAATAATACAGGAAAAACCTTTTTAAAAACGCTATTTTCATTATTGTTGCATGTTTTCACTTGCCAAACTGCGGGTTGAAAAAACCACAAAATATTTTAGTTTGTTGTG
>JASAMX010003774.1:0-30337 GCA_030248175.1 Microlaimidae sp. YZB2_3 | reverse complement strand
TGATAATGTTCCAGTTGAAGTAAAACCAAAACCAGAAGAGTAGAAATTTCCATCTTTGCGTTAACAGTTGTTCAAATTATAGGTAGATTATTCCACGATGTATTTTTTATCATGAAAAATTTATAACGCCAACCTTTGAACTGACTAGATTTGTAGAATAATCAGCATAATAATTTTTCTACTAAAAATACTGTAATATTAATCTGCAAACCTGCAAAAATAACCGAAAATACCTAAAAATACGAATACGAATTGTTGTCAATATTCAACGGTTTTTTTTTGTTTATCCAACTAATAAAACCACTTAATATGTTATAACCTCAACATTTTTACTAATTTAAAATTATTTAACAGTATCTGTAGGAAAAAATATCACTGTAAAAATTGCGACGACAATTTTTTGACTTTGCAACTTCTAAAAAACCCCAAAAGTTGTAACACAAAAATACTCATATGAGGTTTTTGCACGTAATGTTAACACCATGTTTTTTGTTGCATTGTACTTACAGCAAGACCAATTTCACTAAAAAATGACAATTTGACTAAAGTTAAAATTCTTCTAGGTTGGTTTAGGGTGTAACCGCTCGCCGTCAATAAAAAATAAAGAATGAACGCTTGAATAAAAAATAAAAACTCCAGAAACGATGAACCATAAACTCCTAGTGTTCCTCCACGTAATATTTCTTGAATAATGAGTGCATTACTTTACCTAGTCACTTTTTACTTTAATTCATCTTTATGTTTATCATTCGACATTGGCAGAAACTTTTGTTCGGAAGTTTTGCTTTCGCAAATTTTTATTTCCACACGATAGCACATCTACATGTGGATTGCTTAACATATAATTAGCACCATAAAGGCCATAATCGCTTAACACCAGTCAAGCATTTCTTTACTCTCATGCATTTCTTGTAAGATGTTCATTAGGTTTTTGTGGTCTTTCCAAACATCAAGCCTACTTTACAGTTGCTATGACTTTCGACACTTGAATATCTCTTATGTGACTTCTGTCATTGACAACTTCTGAAACCTTAAACTTAAGACGGAGGGTGATCACTACAGCTGATTTACTTAACCGGCTAGTAGGCTTGCTGGTGCTCACGCCGGGCGTGTCATGAACATCTGCATTAATGGACGTGCGAGTTGTTTTTAAAATTGTAACACTAAATTTTCACCAAACAAACGTAAAAATAGTGCTTAATTTAGTTGCACAATTTAGTATTTAACGCGAAACAAAATATGAAGTTAATTTTAAAACAATTGCATTAGCATCTAGTTCTTCTTAAACAAATTTTGCCAATCTGTCCATAAAGAAGCGTTCATGACATGCCCGGCGTGGACGCCGGGCGCGATCACGCCGGCGAGGCATCGCCGGTTTCGTGAATACGCTGTGAAACTATGCCAGGTTAAAATTCAGCCACCGACTGTTGTTTTGTTTTATGCATAAAATTATCAGATGAACTGCGTATAATTAGATAGATCGTCATGTCGTCTATCTAGCCATGCGCAGTTTATTTCATAACTATGTATGCGCATGGCAAAAATAACAGACGGTGGAAGAAATTAAAGTTGGTCCAATTCAAGTAAGTTATTCTACCTAGCTGTAATAAGTAATAATAATAAGATGAGATCATTGATTCAACATTTGTCGCAGGGACTATGTAGTTTAGCTACAATCTAGAAATATATAACTTATTATTAAGTTGTGGGTAAAGTTTTCGTGGCTGTAGTTGCCGCCTTTTTATAAAGGCCAATAGTAGCTCAAATTTGTTTCGGTCGCAATAAAAAAGTGTCTAGGCGCTCTTCTATATGTTCTCTTCCGGATGAAAAATAAAAAACGCATTTACCACGCACTCGCACTCAAAATATAACTCGAGTGCGCGTTTTATTTTTTACATGAGGTTAATCGAACAAAATAAAACAATTAAATTTTCAAAATTTAAAAATTAAATTTTTATGACAGTTTAGCAAATTTTATCATAATAAAAACAAATTTTTTCAGCAAAATTAAAAAAACATTCGACAAAATTAGTTTTGTTTTTAATTTTTAAGAAGAATTATGTTAATTTCAGTTTAATTAATTGCAGGAACGGCTAAAGTTGAATCACCTCGTCTTATAAAATGTCATTTGCAGTTCGAAACAGTACCAAAACACCCTGATGCCAAGTATATCTGTTTAATTCGAAATCCAAAAGATGTTTGCGTTTCTTTCTATCATCATTTTCTCGGTAAGAATAATATTTTAAATTTAAATACTTTATAAATCATGATAGAACGTAAAAGCGAACGGGGTGATTTAGCCCATAACACCGCGCTGGACATGATTAAAAAACATGCATATAATTATTGTTTGCTTTATCGCTACGCCACGCTCTTTTTAAATGTTGACCACCACCCATTTAAAGACTAAGGTTTTAAGTCAGTTATGTGTAATTAAATAATGTTAATTATATTTATATCTTCGAACAATTTTTTATAGAACAAAACGCTTAATTTTTCTTTATTCTACAAAAAAACTGAAAAACAAAACCAAATTTGTTTCTTCATAGCTGGAGAATTCTTCTTTTTAAAGAAGCTCGCGAGCGCTGTGGGGATTTTTTGTCTTAGCAGCATAGCTATCAATATAAAAGCAGTTACCAATTTTCAGCGCACGCCGCGCGAACTTTTCAGCGCGCAATGTAGGCTAACTAGGTTTTCACTTGACGCGAAACATTTTTTAAAGTTAAGCGGGTGCGTATCTTAACTGCCTAAGAGAAGCCTCAAAATCAAAATGGAACTTTAACAGATACTGCGCGAAGAAAGTTTAGGTTGTTTTTTTAGGCTTTGCCGAGGCTGAATAATTAGTAAAATTTAACCTTTAAAGTCGAGTAAGATCAAACTTATATATATATAAAAATAAATTACGCAATTTTAAAGTTAAAAATAAACTATGAACTAGATAAAACCGCCTTATTATATTTTTTTTTACTTTAACACCTTAGTTTATGGTGGCCGTTGGCGGTTTGGCGGCAGTTTGGCTGGGACATTTGGTGCGCACAAAACCCTTGTACTTTAATTAACAACTTTTTGGCCTATTCCGGACACGATAAAGGTTTTCTAGTCGCAACTCCAGGGGAGCATCTGCGAGCATTGCTGCGCTGATTGGTCGCAGCCACGTCATTTCATCTCCGCTGACCGATCAACATCGCCTGATTAAATCTCTTATCATCTAATTTGCAACACAGGTGAAGATTTGAAATGAACCAGACAGCTTACTAAATAGGCCCCAGGCCTAAATTAAGGGCGTAACCACTTTGCGATGAGAACAACAATAAACGCTGCCGAGAATAAAAATTTTAAAAAAAACTTCTCAGAGATTATCAAACCAATTATTATTAAGTCTGGGCTAAGTGTTCTTTTCACGTGATATTTTCTCAAAGAACGAGTGGTGACTTTACCGCCTAGTTATTTTCAGCCTGATAAAATTTATCTTTAGACCATATAGATTTATGGACTAATAATGATTTTGAAACACTAAACGAAAAAATCGAGTGAATTTAAAAAAAAAACTCCTGGCAATATTGAATGAATGAATAAATAAGAAAATCAGCCAATTGCTAAAACAAATCACACAAAAACAGTAGACGCTTCGCGTTTAATTTTTTTTTCTTGGAATCTAACATCCAGTTAAAAAAAGTGAAATTATCACTTTCATTTATTTATGCAACAATAAAATCAGCAGAAAAATATGGTATAGCAAAATACCTAAAATTTAGGTAGATTACATTACGGCAACGAAGTTTTAATATTTCTCATTCAATAGTTTGGACTCTTGGCACTCAGCTAATTTTTTTTTAGATTAATTTTCGTAAAAGTCCTAAAGCAGCCATGAAAAATACTCTAATACAAAGCAAATTTTATTTGATTTTTTCCGATCGTATGTAAAAACAAACAAGAAGTAGACTAGTCGGACGTAATTGTATGTGAACTATAGAAAACCACGTTTGGTTTTGTACATTTAAGAAAATCAGTTGTTCTGTAAATAACATATGATAATTATATGACAAGAATTTTTTTTTTTTTTTGATGAAACAAATACAATCTAAACAGCCCAAGTGTAGTTTCTCTCTCTATTGTGGGATGGAATGACAATTCAAAAATAATTCTTGTAGTAATTTAAAAATCGCTAAATCGACTGTTTTTAACATTGGTTGATTGTTTTTTAACATAAAAATCAAACTTTTTAGTTAAAAAATGACAATTTTTCTAATGTGAAATTATTGTGAGCTTGATTTTTTACCGGCATTCTTTTGACAAAAAAAAATCATATAACAAGTTTTGTAAAAGCTTTTTTCATGCTATTTTTGGAATCATTTTTAAAATTATATATCGAAAAATGATACAACAATTCACTAAACTGTCACTTTTAAACTTTTGTTTGTTTTTTAACTTTTTTAGGTCTGGGTCACGAAAACGAAAACGGGTTTTCCGACTTTTTAAACAGATTTATAACAGGTGATATTCGCTGGGGCTCTTATTTTGAACACACCAGAGAAGTTTTACGTCACATGAATGAACCCAATGTAATGGTGGTGCTGTATGAAGATCTCAAAAAAGACCTTAATGGAACGCTTCGAAAAGTATATTACAAATCCGCAACCTACTTTTACATATGCAGTTTAACTATTTTGTAGTAAAAATTAATGATGTTCATACAGTAATAGCATTGGTGTTAGCTTATTATAATTGATCAAAAATATATAACATAAAAAAGGAAAAATATTTGACTTTAAATACTGCTAAAACACATTTTCTGCCCTAACTAGGGCGCGCCCTAATTAGACCGCGCCATAGTTAAAGCACTCGAATACGCTAATTAGGGTCTTGTTTCTAAAAATTTGGTTTACATAGGACGAGTAATTACTTAATTACTCGTCCTAATAAGAGTACATTTTAACTAGGGTGCGCCCTTATTAAGGCTATAGAGTCCCAATTAGGGCGTGCCCTAATTAGGGCCCTTACAAAATATAATTTAATCCTTTAATTAAATAATTTAATTAAATAATTTAATTTCACTTAAAATTAGTTCATAAATTATTAAAGTTTTGTAAAAATGAATCATTAAACACTTTTATCATACTATTTACAAATTCACAATTCCTAGCGATTAAAATTCAAATAGTTGCGATTTTGTAACAAAAAAATAACAAAACAATTTTTTCCTTAAAAATCGATTTTTTTGAAGGTCCTCATGAGAGCGCACTCTAATTGGGCTCATATGATCCTAATTAGGGTGCGCCCTAATTAAAGCCCCCCTTGTTAGAGCGGTAAATATGTTGAAGCAATATAAATGAAGTCACCTATTTTCCCTTTCTTTTGATGTACATATATTTTTGATTTGGTCAATACTATAGGGCAAAACATCTGGCTGTCAAAATTTCAAAAATAAAATAATTTCATCCTGAGAATTCAATTTTAATTTAGATAAAACTATATTCAAACAATGAAACCCATATTATACAAATTCAAATAAACAAAGATAGTTTGCTTGCACATCTTATAACGCGTAACTCCTTTAAAACTATGTGTACATTTCACTGCATTTGGATTTTAAAAAAATATTTATTTATAGATAGCTTCATTCACTGAGGCTTTTCAAAAAGACTTGAGCGATGAACTTATAGCTAAAATGAAAGAAAATACCAGTGTAAAATCAATGCAAAAAGACCATAGTAGATTTTACCCGAAAGAGTTTCCATGGGTTCGAAAAGATTTTGGATTTGTGCGTCAAGGAGCCATGAAGGTGAAAATTTACTGTTAAGTACTATTTTTAAGGATATAACCGAAACAATTTCATGCCGCCGTAAATAATATGTTACCTAGATTTTGTCAGGAAAATGCAGGGAATTGAAGGTATGTAGGAAGCAGCTAAATCTTTCTCGACAGCAGGTAGGGTGCAGGGTGGAAGCATTCAAAACTACCTCAGGGCGTATGGGAGGCAAAACGTACTGCCTCTATGCAAAGCATACACATGTAAGGATCCAGGTAGGAGGCAGTGTGGAGGTAGGTAAATTTTTAATGGAATCAGGTAAAAGGCCGGTTGGAGGCAGATAGGAAGCAGCAAAAGAAGCGATGGAGTCAGTAGAAAGCAGGTAAAAGACCTGTCTTCCAAATTGAGGCATCCCGTCTACCGTGATACAGGATTTTTTAGCAAAATTCAGCTAATTTTGGCCAATTTATGCGAGCATTAATTTCAACACTGGGTAATTTTTTTTATTAATGCTGTAGTCGCTGCGCGAGAAAACCAGTTCTAAGTGCTGGCGAAATCGCAAAAAGTCTTTAAAAAAATTCTTTTCTGAGGTAATATTTTTTTTTGCTTTTATTCAAAAAATAATGTTTAGCCTGACGTTTGTTTGGTTATAAATTCTTGTAGTAATCTGTAATAGTAAAGGTGAATATATATTTGTAAAAATGAATCTAGGCTCCCTCGCCTCTTAATTTTAGGGGTTTCTCCGGACTTTTTCTTGGTCCTTCTTCTTCGACTTTGAATTTACAAAGTGACCCCTCTTTTTTCTAATTAAAAAAAAGCACTATTTCATGCTAAATGTTCGACCTAAAACGGCAATTTTTAGCTCAAATTACTATTTCTATAACTTTTTTCAAAAGCTAAGTAGCATAAAAAGAGTTATATAAAAAAAGCTTTATAAAACGTTTATGAAAAAAGTATTGTTTAAGTATTATTATTAAACAGATTTTGGATATATAAGTTACCCAAACCACTTTAAGTTGAAATTTTATTGCCAGTGCAGGAACCTTTCGTGGAGAGTGATTGGCCTTTTAATTCACTTTATTTGCCATTTAGTTTTTGAAGTATTAGTAGGTTTTGTTAAAACATGTTATTACATATAGCATTTTTACTGGGCAAAAACTTCAGAAGTATGTAATTTATAAAGTTTTTTGTAATTTTAAAATTTTTGCTGTAGTTAATACTGAAAGAGTATTAAAACAGGCCGATGATTTTTAAACTTATCTAATTGCTGAAAAAACAACGATCACTAAAAAACACGCATCCGTCCTCTAACTGGAACATTTTTAAAAACAAATTATTGTTTTAAACAAAATTCAGCATAATTTATTTAAATGGATTTTTTATATAAGTTACCCCAACCATATTTAAAATTCGTGTTTTGTTTCCAGTGGAAGGAATTTTGCTATAACTTGGGCAATTTCTGGGGATTTTAAAGTTTTTACAGATAACCAATTAAAATGAAGAAAAACTAAAAAATTGAAATTAAAAACTAAATTATATTAGGTATTAATACATACTCGTTTATTTGAATTTTTTTTTACTTCTTTGGTTATCAGCTTGCATTTTTATCTAGAAAGTTTTGTCCGGCTATATAAGTGTTTTCTATATTACCACACTTTGATTTCAGGGTTGGCAAAGATATATAAATAAGGAACAATCAGATCGCATTGATGCTCAATATGCTAAATTTTTTACCGGGACCCCAGCAGAAAACTGGTTTGTGGAAGAAATGAAATGGACCCCAGAAGAATAATAAAATAGATAAAACTGCCATGCCACAAATAAAATATGTAATTTTTTACCTTATGGACCTACGTGGCATAACCAAATCGTTGTGCAGGTGTTTCTATACTGATAACAATTTTTTTTAAAAATTAGTTAATTCTTTTTTTCTGAAATATATTTTTAATTTATATAAAAATACATTGGAATAATGGCTATTTGATTCACTATTGATGTTAACTCATCAGTTTTTTTTTAGATTTTCAAAAAATTCATTATTATATAGCGAATTTTTATTTTGAGGAGGAAAACCCCAAAACAACTAGAAAATTTTGTTATGCTACACAAATGCCTAAATGTCTTAATTATTTAATTATCTTTGTCGTATAATAAATTCTTTAATAAAAATTTCAAATGAATGATGACTCTAAAATAAATAAATATAAACAACACTTTTATTATCATTATAATTTGGAGACGGAAGAGCCACGGGTACTAAAGAGCCACAGTTTTGGGACCTAAGAGCCACAAAAAGGTCACCTTAGAGCCAATGGAGAAAAACAGAGATTAGGAGAAGGAAATGGCGGGACCTTAGAGCTGGTACAAAAAAGCCCAAAAGGGAGACACATAGTGTCCAAAAAGCCAAAAGAAACAAAACTATTTAGAAATAACGTTTACATGCGTAAATCGACATCGTAAGAGGGACTAAAGTACCAAACGCAAAAAAAACATTAATAAAATAACTTATATATATATATATATAAATTCGAAAGTTTTAAACTTTGATATATTTTTTTATTCATATATGTAAAAAAAAAAAAAATAATAAATATAAACTTTATATATAAATTCGAAAGTTTTAAACTTTGATATATTTTTTTACTCATTTTTAAACTTTAATTTGTCACACATTTGTGACAAAAATTTATTTTCCATGCTTTTAAATAACAAATTTTACTCTAATTAAGCAATCTTTCTTTCTGCTTATGTGTAATACTAAAAGTGTTTCTCGACGAGTTATATATTGACTACGTTTGGCTTTTTGGTGCTATGATTACATATTTAAATTTTAGCCAATAGAGACATCTTTGAGGTATTTAAATTTCTGAATTCGTCTATTTAGTTTACACACGAAATTATAAGAAGAATATGTAAAAAAATCACTCGTTCACCAGAAAAACTCGTTAGGCCTGTTTGTTTGCTATGCCACGCATGAAAGTCAATTTTCTCCAAAATTGATTTTAGAAAAAATTAGAAATTTTCAAATATTCAACGCAATTAAAAGAGTGATGTTCCTAACCTCCAATATCATGCTCCGGAGCTCCGACCATTTAAAGCGGAAGGATTTCCGGAGCTCTGCTCTTTAATGAGCGATTTTAAGCTTATTAAAGCTTTAAATACATTTAAAATTATTCTATTTGTATTTTTAGCGTTTTAAATAAGTTTTAAAAAAATTAATTTTACAAAAAAAATTCACCTTTATTTTATTTGGCCAATAAGAAATACAATCAAGAAAATCTCTAAATCAATGAATTATGAAAAAAAACCGAATTAGTTGTAAAAAACGTATAAACATTGGAGTTATTAAAAAACTCAATAAAATTAAATTTAATTCTAAAGTTTATTGTAATGTGCTGCAACAGCATACCTGTTAAAGTAATTAAAAAAAATAAAATATGTACTCTAAAGTCCCCTTTAATGTGTTTATTTAGAAAATTACGCCTTGTAACGTTATTAAAAAACAAAGCGCCGTCAAAGGCTCTAAAGTCCCTTTTTTCTAGCTCTTTGGTCCTAAAAAGTCGGGCTTTTAAGTCCAACTTTCTGACCTTTTGACTCTTTTGTGTTTTTCATGATTATCTCCCATTTGGCTCTTTTGTCCCTTTTGTTCTGGCTGCTTGGCTCTTGGCTCTGCTTGGTCGCTTTTTTTCCGGCTCTCTAGTCCCTAGCTCTAACGTCCCATGGCTCTTCTGGCCTGTTACCTTAATGATTTGATTTATGTGGTTGAGAATCCAACCCATGTTATTTCTTTCTCAACTTTAGTGGGTTGGCTTTTAAAAATACCACCCCCAGTTTTTTACATGTTTCTAAGTGCTTTAGTAATAAATATATCGCTAAAAACCTACATTTATTTTTTGTGATCAAAATTCTGGAGCATTATGCAAATTATCTATTGCAAATTTTTATGTAAAAACTTTGCTTTTTTTAAAAAAATGGGTGTGTTTTTATTTTTGCACAGCAATATTTCGATAAATTTTTAACTAATCAGAAAATCTAAAATAGTTTTAGAAGGTTAAGAACGCGGAAATTTTTTAAAAATCGGTTTTACCGCAGTAAAAAAGGGCTAATTACCAACTCGATCATTTGGAACACTACACTTTCAAAGTACTACAATTTTTTATTTGTCAAAACAACAAAACAATACAAAAAATCTAGGCTAAACAAATAAATTAAAACGATCCGATCGCCCATAAAATTTCCGCCATAGATTTTTATTTTTTTTAACCTTTAAGTTTTTAGATAATTAAGAAAAACTCATATATTTTTTAAAAGTTTTTATTTTGTGGTAGGAAGCTTAAAAAATATTTTTTTTCTGATTAGACATGTTCTTAATTAGATTTTTTTATCTAACTATTACTGTAATATTTAAAATATCATAAAATATTTTTTAAAAACATCAAAATATAATATCCGTCTTACTTTATATGTTATTATTTAAACTATTGTTATATTATTTATTTAATATTTTTCTTTATACTAATATTTTACTGTAAAAAAGTTCGAGGGGTTTAATAAAAGCTATCTATTTTAAAATTTTAATGAACAAAAGCATATCAGTTAAGACATACAATTATTCTGAAGTATTCCAAATATTAAAGCCTAATTCGTCCTCGTTGTTTTGGCACTGTGTATTGATCGCATTTTGAACAAGACACGAAACACACGATAACCAAAACCATGAAAACCAGCAGCACAATGAAGGCGCAAGCGATTAGTAGTATCATCGGAACTCCACCACTTAGAACCACATTTGCTTTTTTACTGGTCTCAGTGGCATTATCGATAGAATATTCCTCAGTTACTATAGTTTCAGTTGGGGCAGTGGAATTTTTAACAATATCAGTATTCACTTCCGTTACACTTTTCATTGACGATAGTTTCCACCCTGTGTTGTATGTATTTAATTTTGTTACTTCACTGACAGGGGGATAAGATGCGTACAATGTGA
This sequence comes from Microlaimidae sp. YZB2_3, assembly GCA_030248175.1. Classification (NCBI taxonomy): domain Eukaryota; kingdom Metazoa; phylum Nematoda; class Chromadorea; order Desmodorida; family Microlaimidae; species Microlaimidae sp. YZB2_3. The sequence goes on along the minus strand of JASAMX010003774.1, from coordinate 19,601 downwards.
ACTCAGACAGATGTGTGACAGGAAGTTCAGAGACAGTAGTTTGAATTGCTGTTGAACTCACACCTATAGCCGCTCTTGTTGCCGTAGGGGTCGCCTTCGACCGCGTAACGTTTTTGGACCCCAAGGTGGTACCGTTATACCGACGGACCTGACTGGAAATTACTGGCAATTCCGAAAACTTCAGTGTTCGATGTACTTCTGTTGTTAATTTGGCGGCGTCAAAGCTGGTCTTATAAACGGTTGAAGAACTGCCTTTTTGAGATTCCCTCGAGCTGGTGAACTCGGACGTATTGTTCCTAACCACCGTAGATACACTCGTTGTGGGTTGTCTGGTGAACGAAGGGAAAAAAGTGGACAACAGTTTGTAATAAGCTGATCTTAGTTTCTGCGAAGTGAACGGCAGGTCCCTTTCCGAAAAGGTCTTGTAACCCGACGAATGGCGCCATGGCAGTGGTGTTGTTGGTGAAAATATTTTTGAGTTATAATTATTCGTTTCAATTTTGCGAGTTGACAATCCGCGGAAGATAAAAGTGTACCCATGAGGAATTGACGATGATGGTCGGAGACTTTTATTGTTATATCAAAGATTATTTTGCTATTGTTACTGTTTTTTTGGTTTTTTCGTTTAGATATAACTTTTTCTAATTCGCAAATATCTAAAATGCAGGTAAAAAGTGAAAGATTAAGTGTATAATTATAACACTTTTGTACATAATAAAAAAATAAGCGTGATTTCTATAAAAAATTAATAGGTATGTGATTTTTATCAGGTTTAGAAAATTAAAAAAAATATTTTTATAAAAAACATTATTGTGAACAAATTTATCATTATTCTTTAATATAACAATTACGGTAAACTATTAGTTAATGGCACGCCACTGGAGGTGTATGTGGATGGAAGTAAAGTGCTTCTGCCATTAGGAACTGGTTGGCAAGTACGGGTAAAACCCAACAAACTCCACAATTTATACAATAATAATATCCATACGACCGACGATTTCATAAGTACGAATATCTTTTTGTCACTGCTTGCAAATCATTTGGAAACGAAAAGACGCGTGAAGATACTTTACCATTTTCGTCTTTCATTAGTCTATAAGAAAAATAGTAAAGAAAAACAAACGTAGCCAAATTTTTCACTATAAAAATCTTGAGAATTATGACTAATTATTCCACCAAAACTTTCGGTTTTAAAATTAAATTACTGTTTAAATGATCATTATCTTGCTGGGTTCTATAGCTAAACTAACATGTTTATTAAAAAAAATCAGCAATTTAGCTTTGAGGTCGATCCAGTGGAAGCTTGTAGTCTACGTGTTAACAGTTTTGAGAAACCTAAACCTGCTAACATAGCACGTAGTTAATGTGCTTTCAGTGGATACAGTCAATAGTGTTTACAGGTTTTTCAAGTATTTACGAACTCGCAAAATTAAACGAAAAAATTTGACAATAATTATTTTATTACTATGGATACAAATTAACAAAATACAATTTTTCAAAATAAAATTGAAGGATCGTAATATTACGAACTGTATCTAACTGTTTTTACATAAAACAAACACACTGAAACAAAATCATAAGCGTCTTTTACTGTATGAGAGAGGGTACAAAAAGAAAAAAAAATAAAATTTGAAAAAAATCTTAGTTTTCTTAGTTTCTTAAGTTTAAACCTATTTTTCATAAAAATTGCTACACGATGATATGTTTCACTACGTTGAAGTGCTTTAATATATCAGTTTGTGCTAAATAAGTATTGGTTTTTTAATTAAACGTAACAATAGTGAGAAATCATCACTAAAATAGTATTTTCGTAAACAATGATTTTGAATTAGTAAAAATAAAGTTGGAATTTGTGCTTTGAAACTAATTTTAAACCAACATTGGTGGGTTTTTTTAATGATTTGGTTGTAAAAACATTTAAAGTTTAAAAATTAATTTTTAAAAATCCATTCCAAACTTTTAAATTTAGCATTTTCTGTAATTGAAACATTAAAAAACTGGCAACCAAGCGCGCCAGCAGCGCCGTACCTACGAAACGGCAAAAAACTAAAAATTCCCAATAACTGCTTGTGCTTTTGTAATATTAAAAACTATATAAAAAATTTTGAAGAGAAGGGGTTAAGATTTTGATCCAATAAATATTTAAAATATTTTAAATCGTAAAGCGTACAAGTCGCTCGCTGTTTCTCAATTTTCTCCCTACATTCGATTGGCGCTCCCGTACAGTAAAAGACGCTTATATTTAGTCTATGTGTGAAACTACAAAAATACAAAATCATAAGCATGTAAGCGTGAGATAGTAACGTATATGGGGTTGGCAACGTATATAGGGGTGCATGGGGTTGGCAAACATACGTTTTCATACTTATGGGGGTGATCCCCCGCCATGCTTGGTGAATCTTGCAATTTTGTAATGGTCCCATTTTACTTTTTAATATTTACGTCATATTCCAAAAAACAATTTCCCTAGTATTGAACGCTTCGCCTCGGTCCGCGCAGTTTATTGACGCAGTTAAGGCGCTTCAAATATTTGCAAACCCTACCGAGACAAAAAAAAATCCGCTACCCTATATAGCAGCCAGGCGTGATATATAACCGGGATATTTGCAACAAATGTGCAAAAACAACCAAATTTTACCTGTTATGTTAAAATATATAGAAAATTAAAATTTAAGAACAATATTGAATTTCGTATACAGTTACAAATTGAGTTATAAATATAATATATTTATAACTATTATTATTATAACTTATATTAACTCTTGATTTCACTTATAGAACGTTTTGTCGAAATAGTCAATTTTCGGCTAAAAATATAAATGAATTCAAAACAACTGTTCGCAAATCGCACATAAGAACCTTTTTAAATCTACAACTGACTCATGCGTATAAAAAATCTTTAAAATTTTTAGTTATAGGCAATAAAACTCACTTATGTACTTAGTCGACGAAAATGGTAAGAGGGATTTTCTTTGAACAGGTCACAACAAAGAAATACTTATGCGAAAAAGAATAGCGTTGATCTTGACCCCGTTTGGTCGAAAAGCCAGTTTCAAATTTTTGTGATAATTTTATTATTTAAAAAAAAACAAAATTATTAAATATCCGAAATTTATTTAAAGTAATGTTTATTACTACTTTTAGTTTTTCAATTATTGTTTTCAAATTTACTTTGGAAATCACTAATTATATCGAGAACAGCATAAAAGACTTTAATATGCTGTACCTTTTACAAAACAAATGTTAGTGTTTAATATTTTTTAGTGAATGATTACGCTATTGGTGGTTTTGCTTGTTTAGATTTAGAGTTTTGAAATTTTGAGCCGAAAAACATTTTTTGATTTAAACATATTTCTTAATTAAATGATTAAATGAAACCTTTATTTCAAAAAAATACAAATATAAATTGGCTATAATATGAGCATGAAATTAAACACAATTAAAACAAAAAACATGAAATAATCGGAATTTGTATAATTATATCGTTACATTTTATATTAATAACGCTAAATGGGATATAGCCAATCACAAAAATAAATCTTTAAGAAAAAAAGGAAGCACACAAGAGACTTTCGGCTACTAAAAATTCCTATCAAACTTTAGAAAAATTTCAAAGTCTTGATTTTTATTTATTTTTTTTTGTAGTAAGATTGAATTAACAGTATCAGCTGAAAAATAGTTCCAATATTAAATTATTTCGCATTTTTCATTTTTCAGGACTTGCTGTTATTTCAAGGAAAACCTCTTCCCTGGAAACCAAACTCAGCTTTAGTTGGTTTAAACTTTGTTCTCTCCTCTCCGTTCTTTTAAAAAAGGAATTTTCAATTTTTGCTTAATTTTTCTATATAATTTTAGCCCTTTTTTAATTTATTTTATAGCATCACAGTTAATGAAATTGGTCAACGCATAATTAATTTTCTACCAAAATAGAAAGTCTTAGCTTTACTTTAGCCCTTAGATTTCTTGATTTTTATTTTTACTCCAGTTACCTTGAAAAAATGCCATAAAAAGTTTTTTAAGTGAAATTTTTAAAGGTAATCTCGTATAAGAAATCTTTAATCGTACGATTGCTTTTAGTTTGCACAACTGTTTATTGCGATATTTCATTGATTCTTAAAACATGTGTGGGGCTAAACATTATATTTTGAATATAATATCAACAAATAAAATTTGCGGTGATTTTTTGGTTACCTGGCACAGTTTGTTTGCCTTAAAGTCACAAAGCATAGTTTAAACATTTAAAAAAAGAATTTCGAATTGAATTCGTTAAAATTTCACATACATTCTACGATATTGAAATGTTTTACGAGCGATATTGAAATGTTTTACGAGCGATATTGAAATTTCTAAACACTCATAATTTTTTCGCAGTTTATAAGTTCTGTTCAATGTTAAAAGAAGAACCTATAATATTTTCTTCTTAAATCAGATTTCTTGGATTTAAACTGTATCATCAAAGTGTATAACCATCCACGGATGCCCAAAATTTTAATAAAATTGGTTCGTAAGGTGCTAAAGCAAAAGTTCTAAATCTATATCGCGTACTTTCTGGTTTAATAGTTTTTTTCTGCTTAGAAAATTGTTCTACCGGCCCTGAACTTCGTTAAAAATTCGTTAAATCTAGGTTAATATTCTAAAATTTATACTGAAAAAGAAATAAAACAAATAAAAAACTATTTGTGTTTTATTTTTCTTTTGGCACAGTTTACTGTGATGCGTCTTCCCTCTCTGTGTACCAACATAGAAGATATGGCAACCACACATAATGCATACATGGTAACATAACACCCACAAAATATGTACAATAAAGCTACATAGCACCATGTAGAGTAAAAGGTTTGTTGTTTTTAATTTTTAAGTTTCTTTAGTAGGTAAGCTGATATGTTTATGTTTATTGGTTTGGTAAATTTTATATTTTCTAGTTTAGTTTGTTGGTTTTTCTGTGTAGCTGGCTTTATTATTATGTCCTTTTCTTGCTTTTTTTAATCTAATTTTTTAATTTAATTTTTTATGTCCTTTTTTTGCTTTTTTAGTTATGTCCTTTTTGCCTTTTTTTAATTTTAATTTTTAATCAAAACTGTTTCAAAACTTTACTTGAACTTAATCTTAACACTTTTATTTTACACATATATTTACACAAACATTACTATGTACAAAGTGGTTGTCACCTCAGTGACTTGTTAACAAAATTAACAACACTGAGGGAAATGGCCCAATACCCAATACGCAATATTTATCACGAGCTTTTCGTATCAATTTTAGTCACTAGATCGATTCTTTTCAGTATAGCATATTTGGGGAAAGTGATCCTTCAGAGAGAGTTTTCGGTTGAGTCTGGCGAATCCGGGTTCCTTCCGGTAAATCGTGTACTGAGACTGATTCCGAGTAGAAGCGGCCAGTATGACGTTGATGGCGCTCTGATCGTACCTATGACACACGGCCTTGCTCCTCCCGTTGAAGTTGCAGAAGAGTCTGCTGCCCGGCGGTGGGTCCATGCAGTCCCGTTCCAAGGAGCACAACACATACCTGAAAATACACCGCGGTAAATTCAGTATCCGGAAATAACTCTATCACTTTTATACTTTTACTTTAAATTTAACATTAGTCAGTAAATTTAGCATCCTCCTCCAGAACAATAAATAATATGCTAACCAACCAAATCTTCTATCGGTCTCCTCTTTTTTTTTGATTGCATGTTTTTATCATATTAATTTCGTTTTCTTGTCTCATTTATTTCATATAAACAAAAATACATAATATATATATAGAGAAGAATGTAGCACTCAGTACAAACTTTTGCTACTATGCTGGTTCCAACATAACGCAAAACTGGCACACCGGTGGGCCAGCTCACGCACACCGTGTGCCATTTCCGGCCCACCGGTGTGCCAGTTCAAGCACACCGGTGTGCCAGTTCGGGCGCACCGGTGTGCCATTTCCGGCCTACCGGTGTGGCACTTAAATTAACCGGTAAATTAGCTATTAAAAAAACAATGGATTGAATCAAGCAACAAAAATTATCGCTTCTTGAATAGTTTTTAAACATAGCTCTGCAAAGGTGCGATAGAGCCCACATTGCCCACAAATACCCACCAATCTTCATTTCCAGCTTCTGGAAAATATTTTCGAAATTTGGATATGTGTAATTTGCCACAGCCGCATAAAAGAATTCTTTGTGATTTACTCCCAACAACTTTACGAATTTAAAAAATTATCTCTCGCCAGGTAAAGACAAATGTTACGTGATATCATGTACTCATTAGCGCAAAAACAAAATAATTTTGATAATCTATTTTGTTCTCCAATTTTAATGTGTACCTTTGTTTATGACTAATGCAATAAACTTTGAAACTTTTAAATTTGTAGCTGTTACTATTGATTCTATAAATATATTATATTGTCTGGTGCTACTTAACAACATTTATAAAAATTTTATTGTTCAAATACACTAATACACAGTTTAATTCTATCACATTTCATGGGCGTAGCCAGGAGGGTGGAAACATAAGACCCCCTAGGCTTCCTACCAAGAAAAATTTTGGGAATTTAATGGGGTCATTTTTTTGCGTTTGGTTCCTGGTTAACGCTTCATCACAATTCACCTTATTTCAAAAGCTAACTGGAATTTTTATGGTTCTAAAAGAATCAAACACCAAACACATTTGGAGGGGGGAACAAATGGATCCACCCGGCACTTAAAGCCAAAATTAGGGACTCCCTCCCTTCTGCATTCAAGAGTAGTAAGGCTTACCTTCTCTAGCTAAGCCGATCTCCCTTTCCCCCTCTAATCTAATTTACAAGCATATTTTTTATAATTTACTGTCAAAAACAATTTTTGTAAAAAAGTTTTTTGCAAAAAAATTTAATAGCTTATTTTAGTCTATAAAATAGTATAATAGGCCTAAAACACTTAAATTACTAATTTAAGAGAATTTTGTTAAAAAATGGAACCTCCCTGACTCCCTCTATAAATTTAAAATCGACAAACTTAGGTTTAATCCCTATCTTTTTGGTGGTTGAAACCAAATTTTGCAATCGAACGACCGAAAGCACTCGAACGGTATTTTTTTCGTGAATTAGGAGGTATTTAAGGTAGAACACCACAGTTAGATTTTGACGGCAGATCCTTACTAATTAATTTTTACTAAAGTAATTAGACCTGCTGATTCAATTTTTGACATTCATTTTTCTGTAAAAAAATGTTAACGTTCACAATCATCAAATAACATCAATAAAATACATGTCGAAAATACAAAACATTAATAAAAATTATTTCCAAAAATATTATTCTATTTTTTCATTTTCAATAATAAAACACTTTTTTAATTAAAAGCTAAAAATTTTAAAAAAAAATTTTTTTAACGTAAAAAATATGGCACAGCGTAGACTCGATCCAAACGATCCGAGGATCCAGGCCAGACGTACTACCCAATGGGCAACTGGATCAGCTGAGATTTCTCACTTAAAAGCCACTTTTAAAGAAACGGTTCAAAATGAAGTTTCTCGGCGTCAATTAAAAAAAACTAAACGCAAATTAAAACATTTGATTCTCTCAGATTTTAATGAAAGTTTGGAAATAGTTAGACACAAGTCTAATGAATACTTTGAATTGTATTTGATTAAAAAACTAATTCAGGGTTTTTTTATTATTTGATTTTTATTTTAAAAACATCGATTTTTTTAATTTTCTTCAAATTTTGAATTACGTTTTACTCCAAACCACATCTAAAAGTTGCCCCCTATTTTTTTTAACTTTCTATAAAATTGGGGAAAAAACTGAGTGAATCAAATTTTTTAAATGGCCAAAAACTGTTTTTTGAGCTTTAGATTTATTGAAATATATTTCAAAATAAAACAATTGGTAAACAATGAAATTATTACCGTTAGATACATCATAATCTGAGCTTTCGATCGCACTATACTTTTGTCAGACAAAAATTAATATCTAAGTTGATATCTAACTTTTAGTAAAATTCGTCATAACTGAGGTGTTCTACATTAATTGAAAAATTCGGTGTTTTTTCAGCGCTAAACTTTTTAGTAATCCCTTCGCAGTATCGATATGCTTTGTCGAGTTTGGAACAAAAATTTGAGATGCCTAAGCGAGTTGGATTTTGAACAGTAGTTAACGTCCTGGCAAGTGCTTGGAAAATTAATGTTTTTGGGTCTAAGCATATTCTAGCGGCAACGTTTGGTCCCCCATGTTGATCAGGAAGATCGTAATCTAATCGAGAAATTTAAGTGTGTTGACCTATTCCAGTCGTTTGAAGGTTTTTAAAACTGTTTTTTATCCATTTTTTGTTTTTTAAAAAAATTTCCTGGGGCGCTGTTTCATAAAAGTTCCCAACATGCTGTTTTTTTGTTGAAGTCCATTTCTTTTTGGAAAGAAGCAATAGACTTTTGGAAAAACTTATAAAAAACCAAAAATTTGCATAAATATTAATTGCAAAAATCCCTATGCTTTATCATAGGATTTCATTTCTTTGTAAATATTTACAAAGAATCAAATGTTAGTAACATTTATGAAACAGCGCACTGAGTTTAAATCTGATTTTTTTTAAAATTTTTTGCATAATCATTAAATAGTTCGTCCAATGATTTACGCTTATTACTATTCTTTTTTTTAATTTTTAAAGCCTTTTTTGTTTTAAGATTTTTAATTAAATAACGTGTGCCATTTCCGGCCCACCGGTGTGCCGTAACTGGCCACCGGTGTGCCAGAACTGGTACACCGGTGAGCTTGAACTGGCACACCGGTGTGCCAGTTTTGCGTTATGTTGGAACCAGCATAGTAGCAAAAGTTTGTACTGAGTGCTACATTCTTCTCTATATATATTATTATTCTTGATATAAACAATCCTGTAATTCACAAAAGTAAGAAAAATTTAAATGTGCGGTACAGAATAAATTTTTTGTCTTCTATTTTGATGATTTTTTTAAAAACCATTGCACTTTGCCCCAAAATTGAATAATTTTATTAACGGTAAAATTTCATTCACGATTTAATAGATATGACTTTTCAAAAATTGATAAAATAAAACTTTTTTAGAACATTAAGTTCTTGAGCAATTGCTCCTTTATTACACAAATTTTTGTAACAAAAACAGGCTTACTCTTAACTTCAAGTTAACACCTTGATTGGAAATTTTAACAGAGTATTTGTCGAGATGTGTCTGTGACGCCACAAGGTTCCTAAGTTTTGGCCTATGATATTTTACTAACCTATATACCAAACATAATTTTTCCTATACCTAATCCTCACATGTCTTAGTAAAAAAACTGGCGTTTTTTACCCCAATTTTCGTGTAACATTCGAAGCGTAAAACCACTCGGCAAACATGACATGTATTTTATAAAATTATCTATTTTACGTCTGTTTGAAGGAACATGAAACAAACATTTTTAATATGATAAGTTTGATTTTTTTAAATAAAAATAAGCATATTGATATGTACATGAGATTTAAATTTAGTATTTTTTAAATACTTACCAAGTTAACCGACTGGTTTTCCGTTTCCCACGTTTCACGAAACGGTATAAAAATCGGAAATTTTTTTACTACAACAGCAATACATATTTTTGAAGCAAAAACTTTTGTAATGAAGAAGCAATATTGCTCACATACAGAACGCACTAAAAAACTCTATTTTGGTCATTTTTGAAAGGTTATATACCTTGAACGATTAAAGATATTTGGACAAAAATATCAATTGCAATTCGCTACCTTTTTGTGAAACTTTTTCAAAATCCGTCCATTATTAACGAACACGATAGTAAAAACTCTCGCATTTAAACCGAAATCATTCAGTGTTAATATTCCTTACAGAGTTATAACGTATTAAAATCACTTTTAGTCAATTAGTGCTTATGAAAAAAGGAGATCTTTCATCTATCGGAGTTTTCTCAAGCACTAATTGGCTAAAAGTAATTCTATTAGCTCTTCCCACAACCATTCCCACAGAAAAAAAAACATATATGACGTGATCACGAAAACTATTTGAAATTTCGAGGGTCCTTAAAATCCTGACATGAATTTTGATTTATTTAAAATACCCGTCTATTAACATAGTATTATTAACATAGAATACCATTTTAAAGCTATTGTTCTGGAAAGCACAGAGTAAAAAGCAAATCCGGCCATCCACATGTTGAACTTCGTAGCAATACTCTGTTCAATTGGCAAATACTTTAACATGTCTAAACAAACTTTTCTTTATAAAATCAGGCGTCTTTGAGTTTTTGCAAAAAACTTTAATTTAACTAAATAATAACAAAGGTGGATAATCTAATAAAGGTATGTCACAGCGGTCTGTACCAGCGTATATTATATATCCAATTAGACCCGAATGTCCGGCGCTCGGTCCGCATGTCCGGGCATAGGGCTGCATGTCCCGGCCTAGGGCTGCATGTCCGGGCTTAGAACCGCATGTCCGGGCGTAGGGCTGAATGTCCGGACCTAGGGCCGCATGTCTGGTTCTAGGGCCGCATGTCCGGGCCTAGGGCCGCATGTTCGTGCCTAGGGCCGCATGTCCGGACCTAGGGCCGCATGTCTGGTTCTAGGGCCGCATGTCCGGGCCTAGGGCCGCATGTCTGGTTCTAGGGCCGCATGTCCGGGACTAGGGCCGCATGTCCGTGCCTAGGGCCGCATGTCCGGGCCTAGGGCCGCACGTCCGGGCACGAGGAAATCAGTTATTAGGACACGAGAATACAGAACAAACAACACATGCTTTTTTGTCTGCAGCCTCATAAACTTATTAAATAACTATGGTTTTTTGCACAAACAATTTCTGTTTAGATAATTCTAAAAGCTAGATCGGAAAAATAACATATGTTAAGAATTTAACACAGTTATCACGAAACAAAACAATTGGTAATAATTAAGACAACAATTAGAAATTGATAGCATTAATTATTTTCGCGTGATTTTTGTTAAAGCAATCAAAGAAGAGCTGTAACAGGTTTTTTACTTACTTTAAGGTCTGTCCGGACAGTTTACACTTCACAGCGTTCAATAAAATACCAGTTGAAATACAGAACAAAAATTATTTTTTTACTTACATAAAATGTATTTTGTTATTTATTGTAATTATAAAGCATTATAATATTTTAAAATATCCCAGCGACGAAAATTCGAATAAGTAGAAAATAATAGGAAACAAATGCGTTTAAACATGTACAAATAAGTTTTTTTTGTTGCCATTTATTGAAAAAAATTATAATAAATCTAAAAGAAATAATAATACTAAATAAATAATAATATTAAATAAAAAATGTGGCATGAAAATGTGTTTACAGTGGGAATCGATCCCTCGACCCTAAAATGTTTGCCATTGGCAGACGGATGCTATCCGACTGCGCCACATACCCATCTGCTTAACTTTTCTAAGGCTTTTGTTAAGTCTAAAATCTGCACACTCAACAGATTAACAGTACAAGAGCTATTGGCTATGGCCGTTTAAAAATCTTATATTTCAATAAAAATATACTATTTGGGGCTTTAAATTTCACCAAATTAAATTAAATCCATGTTTTGCCGCAAATTTCAAGAAATTAACCCCCATTTTTTACGCAAAATCGTATATTAAACCATAAATACAAAACATTTCCATTAATTTTTACGTACGTGAAAAAGGGTAACAGTTCCTTTTCATTGAAAGTATTTTTCCTAATATATAGCGCATATTTCCAAGGGGTTTTAAAAATTTCGTTGCAATTTCATTTTTAATATCAATTATTTCAACTATTTTATTAATATTATCAATGTTCAGTTTATAATTGTGGTATTTTGCCTGCTTAACACCGATATTCAATTTTTATAGAAAAAGTTTTGTATTTCACGAGATTTCAAATGCCAAAAATCGCGATTTTCCATACTTGAAATCTGTCCGGAGAGACCTTAAAGAATTTCTTTTTTTTAATTGCTGAAAACAATTATTACAGTGTTTTTAATCTTTTATTTAGTTTTAATTTTGACCATACATTTTAATTAAACAAAAAAGCATGCAATTTTTGTTTAAAAATGACTTTTATAAATTGTAGTATGTTTGAAATCAAATTCTTGCCGGTAAACAATATTCGAATTTATAATGAACGTAATTTTTCTTTGCCCAATACCTTCGTCTCGTGTACAATAACTGATTTCATCGTGCCCGGACATGCGGCCCTAGGGCCGGAAATGCGGCCCTAGGCCCGGACATGCGGCCCTAGGGCCGGACATGCCGTCTAGGCCCGGACATGCGGCCCTAGGCCCGGACATGCGGACCTAGGCCCGGACATGCGGACCTAGGCCCGGACATGCGGACCTAGGCCCGGACATGCGGACCTAGGACCGGACATGCGAGTCTAATTGGATTTTATGATGCACTCTGCTACAGACCGCTACAACATAACTTTATTAGATTATCCACCTGTGATAATAATCTAATTTATCGATAATATTGATGTTTTTTTTTGTTTTTGAATTAAAATGAAAATTTTCATTAAATTAAAATTCAGTTTATTCAATAATAAAGTTAAAGAAAAACATTTAATTTATCTCGAATCAAACTTTTCAAAAAGACACAGACAAAAACACACATAAATTTTATTTTAGTTGAATTAAATATGAAAATTTGTTTTTTTGTGGTGTGTGGTCTGTAAATTCAAATGCTCCAGCATTCTCAGTCATAATAGTTTAATTGGGCTGGATAAAAGCTTAAAAACTATTGTCATTCTTTATATATTTTCAACCTTTAAAAAGATAATGAATAATGAAGAAAGGAAAATACAAATATGAGTAAGACTATTACAGAAAATGAGTTTATGGAGCAAAATGATTTAAAATGAACCATGATGTTTACAACTGTAAATTTTAAAAATCATGAAAAAGCTAAAGACCAGACTCACACAATGAACTGATATCCTAGAAATCGTAAACAATATTAATCAGTTTTTACTAACAAAGGATTAGCTTATTTCAGTGCATTTTTAATGCTTTAGCTGTGTCCGGCAATATGCAAATAAATAAAATAAATAAAAATAAAATAAATAAATAAAGATACACAAAATTAATAAAATGAACACCAAAAACAAAAACGCCAAAAAACAGTCAACAAACACTCGTTTGCTCTAAAACTCTTCAGATTTTTTATGTAATGAAAAATTAAAAGAAAAGTATAATTTTTAACTGATATTTATGTTTTTAGGCCCTTCTTAAAAGTTTGTAATAATACAGCACACTCAAAATTAATCTTTTTTATTTGCGCCTTAGTGAATAATATAATGACATTTTGCAACCTTTTACGATAAATCATTACACAAAATTAAAAACCATAAATTATTGTATTATTGTGGTGAAAGCAATATATGTACCTTTGAGATTGATTTTTTTAAAAATAAATGTAAAAGTAATTGTAATTATTATTGCTTATTTCCACAATCGATATATAATACTTGGAAAGTAAGCTAAGTGTTTTATGTTCTGTCCAAAACTGCTAGTTTTATCAGAAAAAATAACTGATTTTTCAAGTTTTTAAATTTTGTGTACTTCGAATCCAAACACTCACAATAAGTATTGTTTAAAGGTGCGGTGCGGAGTCAAACTTTTTGTCTTTGATTTTTATAATTTTTTGTGAAAACCCAACACCTCCCCCAATAGCCCACAAAAATTTTTTCAATAAAATATCTCCAGTGGTTTAGGAGTTATGATCTCCCAAAATAACGTTTTTGGACAATTCTTTACGTGAAAAATTGCTCAATGGGTATAACGATTTACGTTACAAATTATACATTCAGAGAAAGCGGCTACTTTCTACTTTATTTTGATACCTTGATCGTTAAGAGTGGTAGAGTATTTGTCGGAATATTGCGTTTTCCAAACAAAAAACCCGCAATTTTTTTTTCGTTAAAAATACGAAACGACGGCAGTGATTTTTTGAAGTTTGCCCAACCTTTTCTTTTCTTCACTTCGTGTTTTTAGCGAAAAAATCGAGGGTTTTTTGTACGAGAAACGCAATATCTCAACAAATAATGCAGCAATTTAACGATCAAGGTATCATATTAAAGTAAAAAGTACCTGCTTTTTTGAGTGCATAATTTATAACTTAAATCGTTATAGGCACCTTGCACTGGAACTGGGTTTATACATGAAGTATGCAATAAACATAAGCGTCACCATAATGGATAATTAACGTATCTCCTACTTATTTTTCGTAGTATACAGATCAACCCTCGAAAGCGCGCGAAATTTCGATCGGTTGATCTGCATACTACGAACAATAAACAGGAGATACGGTAATTATCCATTATTGTGACGCTTATGTATATTGCATACTTCATGTATAAACCGAGTTCCAGTGCAAGGTGCCTATAGCCATTGAATAATTTTTCACGTGATTGTCGAAAAACGCCATTTTTGAGGGGTCATAACTCCTGAACCACTGGAGATATTTTGTTCAAAAAAAATTTTTGGACTATTGGGGGCAGAGGTAAGGTTTTCACAAAAAATTAAAGACAAAAAATTAAATTAAAATCAAAGACAAAAAGCTTGACTCCGCACCGCACCTTTAACCTATTTTGATTTTTAGGGTATAAAAAGCGACTTAAACGCTGAAAGAAAATGTCATCACGGTCACATTTTTTTAATTTATTTATGTATTTATTTTAACAAATTGTAGATAAACATAATGTACAGCAAATTTAAGGTTCACTTAATATGTATCCAGTCCGCGTCCCCTGTTGTAGTGTGTATTCTGTCCCCTCTTCTGTCAACACTGAGACGCAAGACGAGTTTTAAATTTTGTGTTTGAGACGCGATAGAAATCAATCAGTTTTAACAAAAACTTACTCGGATTCGTAGCCGAAGCGATGCTGTGATTTGTATCTGTGATAAGAAAACAATAAGGATGAGTGTTGGCATGATCTATCCATTTGAACACGTCCTTCGTTAACCATTCGGTGCTTGTGTCAAACCACCATATTGAGTCATACTCCAGAAGCAAGGTCTATAAATCTTCAAAATTTTAACTACGGTACTTTGTACAATTATTCACTACATAAATAAAAGTGTCTTGATCAAAGCGAACATTTACATTTATTTGTAAGGCCAAATTTACTGTGATAATCAATTTATTGTAATTATACTCAAGACGTTTATTGTCATTTTGTACTAACAAAAATATAATAAAGGGTATTTCAAAAATACAAAAATATAAAAAATGCACTAACAAAACAAAAAATAAAGCAAAAAAATTATTAATGGACTGTAGACCTTAAAGTCAGTTCCTCAAAGCAATGTAAGCAAACTTTAGCGTTAAGCTAAATTTTATATCATAATATTTTTTATTTTAATTTAATGCATCGTTATTGAAGAATGCCATACTTGCTTCTGTACTTCAAGTAATTTAGTTACTGAACGCTGTTAAATAAATTGCGGATATTAACAAAATATGAGAAATATTATAGTCTATGTTTTTGTGAACTTTTTGTGCGTTAAGCACTTTGTTGTTTTGTAATAAAAATATAAATAATTTATTTGACTTACCGCTTCAATAACAGCCTTCCATCTGAAATTTGCAAGGTTCATAAAATATGATGGCCATTTTTTGTTGTCATTGAATTTGAATTGACTTTAGAAAAAAACAAATAAAAAAATTGTACTAGAAGGTCCTAGACGCTCCTTAGAAGGCCTAAGATAAAATATTATTTTTTGAATCGTTTACTTAATACTTTCTCAAAAAAATTTTTCGAAATGCCCATAATTGTTGCATAAATTGTATCTTATTTTATAAAAAAACGTTTCAAACACCGTTAATTTGATTTCATTCGGAAATAAAAATAAATAATAAGTAATTTCCCATGAATGGTATGGGCTCAATAAATTTCGAAAAAATAAGAGATTTGGAACAGAAGTTCGTATGAATGTATGGTCAATACTCATTCAAATTAGATGCAGTAAATCGACCGCTTCGTTTGTGCACAATGAAAATTTGAAGTTTTTTCTCTAGTAGGGTAACTGACTTAAATTCGGCCAGTCTTAATTTCAGCCACTGACTATTGTGCTCTCCGTATAAAAAAAAAATATGTGAATCAACAAAATTTATCTAAAGCTAAAATCTGAAATTAAGGGCGTAACCGCTTTTCGCCAGGAAGAAATAAAGAATAAACGCACGAGCAACGAAAAAAAGTTACCTTGCTTATGTAACCAATTGTTATTTAGTTGTGTCACATGTTTTTCTGCACATAATATTTTCTCAAAGAAACAGTGGTTACTTGAACACCCTGCTATTTTCACCCTGATGGAATTAATATTTAGTTATACGCAGTTCATTACACAATTTTCGCGCTGCAAAAATAGTAGCGGTGACCAAAATTAAGGCTAGCCGAATTTAAATCAGTTACCCTACTAGAGAAAAAACTTCAAATTTTCATTGTGCACAAACGAAGCGGTCGATTTACTGTATCTAATTTGAATGAGTATTGACCATACATTCATACGAACTTCGTTCCAAATCTTTTATTTTTTCGAAATTTATTGAGCCCATACCATTCATGGGAAATTATGTATTATTTATTTTTATTTCCGAATGAAATCAAAATTAACGGTGTTTGAAACGTTTTTTTATAAAATAAGATACAATTTATGCAACAATTATGGGCATTTCGAAAAATTTTTTTGAGAAAGTATTAAGTAAACGCTTCAAAAAATAATATTTTATCTTAGGCCTTCTAAGGAGCGTCTAGGACCTGCTAGTACAATTTTTTTATTTGTTTTTTTCTAAAGTCAATTCAAATTCAATGACAACAAAAAATGGCCATCATATTTTATGAACCTTGCAAATTTCAGATGGAAGGCTGTTATTGAAGCGGTAAGTCAAATAAATTATTTATATTTTTATTACAAAACAACAAAGTGCTTAACGCACAAAAAGTTCACAAAAACATAGACTATAATATCTCTCATATTTTGTTAATATCCGCAATTTATTTAACAGCGTTCAGTAACTAAATTACTTGAAGTACCAGAAGCAAGTATGGCATTCTTCAATAACGATGCATTAAATTAAAATAAAAAATATTATGATATAAAATTTAGCTTTAACGCTAAAGTTTGCTTACATTGCTTTGAGGAACTGACTTTAAGGTCTACAGTCCATTAATAATTTTTTTGTTTTATTTTTTGTTTTGCTTAGTGCATTTTTGATATTTTTGTATTTTTGAAATACCCCTTTATTATATTTTTGTTAGTACAAAATGACAATAAACATTCTTGAGTATAATTACAATCAATTGATTATCACAGTGAATTTGCCCTTACAAATAAATGTAAATGTTCGCTTTGATCAAGACACTTTTGTTTATGTAGTCAATAATTGTACAAAGTACCGTAGTTAAAATTTTGAAGATTTATAGACCTTGCTTCTGGAGTATGACTCGATATGGTGGTTTGACACAACAGCCGAATAGTTTGACAAAGGACGTGTTCAATGAATAGATCGTGCCAACACTCATCTTTATTGTTTTCTTATATACCGCAGATTCAAATCACAGCATCACTTCGCAATTAAGTTTTGTTAAAGCTGATTGCTTTTTGTGCACATCTCAAAACACGAAATTTAAAACTCGTCTTGCGTCTCAGTGTTGACAGGGGACAAAATACACACTACAAAGACAGCGGGGACTGATTATAAGTGAACCTAAAACATTGTTACAATTTGTTATTCAAAATAAATACATAAATAAATTAAAAAAAATGTGAGCCGTGATGAGCATTTCTTTCAGTTTAAGTCGCTTTTATACCTAAAAATCAAAATAGGTTAAAGGTGGGGTGCGGAGTCAATCTTTTTGTCTTTGATTTTAATTTAATTTTTTGTCTTTAATTTTTTTGTGAAAAACCGTACCCCGTCCCCCAATAGTCCAAAAATTTTTTTGAACAAAATATCTCCAGTGGTTCAGGAAGTTATGACCCCTCAGAAATGGCGTTTTTCAACAATCACCTGAAAAGTTATTGCCCAATCGGGCTATAGGCACCTTGCACTGGAACTCGGTTTATACATGAAGTATGCAATATACATAAGCGTCACAGATAATGGATAATTACCGTATCTCCTGTTTTATTGTTCGTAGTATGCAGATCAACCGATCGAAAAGAAGGAGGTTTTCGAGGGTTAATATGTATACGAATAAAAATAAATAGGAATAATTCATTAATTATCCATTATGGTGACGCTTATGTTTATTGCATACTTTATGTATAAACCATTACTACAAGGTGTATATAACCAACGTTACAAATTATGCACTTAAAAAAGGCGGCTATTTTATTTTTAGATTAATACCTTGATCGTTAAAATCGGTGCATTATTTGTCGAGATATTGCGTTTATTCATACGAAAAAACCCTCGATTTTTTCGCTAAAAACACGAAGTAGAGGTTGGGCAAACTTCAAAAAATCACTGCCGCTAGCTCGTATTTTTAACGAAAAAAAAATTGCCGGGTTTTTTGTTTGGAAAACACAAATTGTCAACAAATATACCATCTTAACGATCAAGGTGGATAAATAGAAAGTAGCCACTTTCTGGAACATAATTTGTCATAAATAGTTATACCGTAAGACAATTTTTCACGTAAAGATATCCAAAAACGTTATTTTCAAAAGATCATAACTCCTAAACCACTCAAAAACTATTTTTATTGAAAAATTTTGTGGGTTGGGGGAGGTGTTGAGGTTTTCACAAAAAATTATAAAAAATCAAAAACAAAAAAGTTTTGACTCCGCACCGCAGCCTATACTTATTGTGTGAGTGTTTCGATTTGGAAGTACACAAAAATTTAAAAACTTGAAAAATCAGTTATTTTTCTGCTAAAACTAACTTTAAACGTAAATCAACGCTTACTTGGTGTATATCGATTGTGGAAATAAGCAATAAGGATTACGTTATTTTTAAAAATTCAAATTCAAAGGTACATACATATATTGCTTTCACAATAATACAATAATTTATGGTTTTGATTTTTATGTAAGATGGTTTTATCGTAAAAGGTTGCAAAATGTCATTATATTATTCACTAAGGCGCAAATAAAAAAAAGATTAATTTTGAGTGTGCTGTATTATTACAAACCTGCAAAAAAGGGCCTAAGAAAACATAAATATCAGTTAGAAAATTATACTTTCTTTTAATTTTTCATTACATAAAAAATCTGAAATTTTTTTATATTGGCTGTTTTTTGGCGTTTTTGTTTTTCGTGTTCATTTATTCATTTATCTATACTTTATACATTATTTTTCCTTTTTATTTTCTTTATTTATTTGCATATATACCCGGACACAGCTAAAAAAACATAAATAGCTAAAATAAGCTAATCCCTTTGTTGCAGTAAAAACTGGTTGATATTGTTTAAAACTACAAATCTAACATATAGCTACAGTCTGCAGTCTTAGTTTTTTGCATGAATTTTCAAAATTTACAGTTGTAAACATCATGTTAAATCATTTTGCTCCATAAACTCATTTTCTGTAATAGTCTTACTCATTTTTGTATTTTTTCCTTTCTTCATTATTCATTATCTTTTTAAAGGTTGAAAATCTATAAAGAATCCAACAATAGTTTTTCAATTAGGCAAT
>JASAMX010003773.1:0-26835 GCA_030248175.1 Microlaimidae sp. YZB2_3 | reverse complement strand
TGATGGACCCGTGCATCCATCTTTTAGTGGTTGGACATAATGCAACAGTCCTTGATCATCTAATTTGTATAAGTTACTTGTTGCCATTACTAGAGCTGCTTTTTGCTGGTTGTTTGGTAAATGTCCTGAGTCCAAGAAAGCCATAATAGGGCGTAGTTCATCCATCATCTTCTAACTGTAAATCATGAAGATTTTTAGGAGAAAATTTTTGCTCACTGTTTATTATTGTATTTGTTTGATACATGCGAGACAATCCGTCTGCATGAGGTAGTTTTACCCCTGCTTTATGTTGGAGATCAAAATCAAATTCTTGCAATTTTAACCCCCACCTTTGGAGTCTTGGGGATGCGTTTTCTGAGTGACAATCTGCTAGAAATTTAAGTGGTAGGTGATCAGATACAATTCTAAATTTTCTACCTAGCAAATAATATCTAAATTGTCGTAAGCACCACATAATTGCTAATGCTTCTCTTTCAATTGTACTATAATTACGTTCGGCTTTTTGTAATCCCCTACTAATGAAGGCTATTGGATGGTCAAAACCATCGTCGCCCATTTGACTAAGAACTCCCCCAATTCCTGTACCGCTTGCGTCTGTTGTCAAAGTGAATGGACCACCATTAAAATCGGAGAATTTTAATACCGGTGTTGTAGTTAATTTTTGTTTTAGAGTGTCAAATGCGTTCTGGCATTCTGGTGTCCATTTAAAACCTTCCGTTTTTAACAAACCATGTAAAGGAGAAGCTATTTTAGCATAATCGGAAATAAATCTTCAGTAGTAATTTGCGACGCCTAGGAATGATCTTGTTTGACCTTGGTCTTTTGGCTCTTTCCACTCTTTAATTACTTTAATTTTATTTGGATCAGGTTGTAAGCCTTCTGCACTAACTAAATGTCCTAAAAAGGTGACGCTGGTTTGAGCAAACTCACATTTTTTTGGTTTTAATTTTAAGTTATTTTCACGGAATCTATCAAATACTTTAATGAGACTCTCAGTGTTCATCAAAGTTTTTTGAAAAAATTATTACATCATCTATGTAGCATAAACATTTTTCCCAGTTTAAGCCTGCTAAAATTATTTCCATGACTCTTTGAAAAAAATTTGGAGAGTTTGCCAGTCCAAAACATACCCTATTCCATTTGGAAATTCCTGCAAAACATACAAAAGCAGTTTTTTCTTGGTCTTTTGGATTCAATGGTAATTGCCAAAATGAGCTACTTATATCTAGAGTAGAGAATATTTGTGCTTGGTTTAAATTGTCTAATAATTCATCTAAGCGAGGAAGAGGCTATGCGTCTTTCTTTGTTATTGCATTTAATTTTCTATAATCACCACAAAATCTAAGGCTGCCACATTTCTTTTTGACTAACACAACTGGTGACGCCCATGCTGACTTTGATTTTTGAATTACTCCTGCTTGTAACATTTTTTCTAAATTTTCTAAAATAACAGCTTTTTGTGACTCTGGAACCCGATATGGACGTTGTTTAACCGGTGGGTGATCACCGGTATCAATTGACATTTTTAAAACGTCACAATAACCCAGCTCAAGTTCGTGGTGTGAAAAGCAATCTGTATAAGTATCTAAAAGATTCCAAAGTTTTTCCTTTTCATTTTCAGTTAGCATTGTTTTACTTAGATCAAAAAGTTCTTTGGCTGGTTTCCTTTTAACTATTGTTGTATTATTTATGGTTGAGTGTAAAAGTTGCTTGGATGGGTCCCATTCCTCTGTATATTTTATTAACAATTGGACTGGAATTATTTCTCCAACTTTTAAATCTTTGTACAATTTTATTTCTTGATTTGTTGTGTTGCAAACAATTATTATTAGTGTTTTGCTTACTGTCTGAACTATTCTCTTTGAAAAAATTGAAAATTTTTCATAAAGTGTAGTGTAGTGTAGTGTAGTGGATGGTACTATTAAAATGTCATTAGTATCAATAAGTACCAATGAATCTTTTGGTTTGCAAATTATCTGTGTTTCAGTTCTTGGTGGGATTATTGTTGTTTCACTTAGTATTAAAGAGCAGTCTGGATCAAACTCTTGAATATTTAATATCTGTGGTGAAATTTTGTCATGTTTAAATGTAATGGTACCAGACTGAAAATCCATGTGAACAGCTGGAAGTTTTTGAAGCAAATCTGTTCCAATGAGGCAATCCCATTGCATGATTCCATCAGGGACAATGTAAACTTTATGGTTATTTATGTTTATACCTTCAATTTGAAATGAAGTGAATGTTACGCCTAAAATTTGTAGCGCACCACCCATTGTTATAGCTGAGCTAATACTTGTATCTTTGTATACACTAGCATTGATTTTTATTGCAATTCTTTTAGGTATAATAGTCATTGTCGATCCAGTATCTAGTGATATGTTTATAGGTTGGCCACAAATTTTTCCTGTGAAATGCGAGGAGCTTAAGCCTTGTGTTGTATTTATTGATAATCTTAGCATATTTATATTTGGTGTTCCAGGGTTTAGTATTTTAAGTAAAGTTTCGCACAGGTTTATTTGTGTGTCAATTATTTGCCTTAATGTTTCTTCTACTTGATGATGGTTTCTGTGGAACCACACAGTATGGTTTTGATAATCGATTGTAAATGGTGGTAATTGTTCTAGTATATCTGTCCCTATTATGCACTGTGTGGGTGACAAGATATTGTCGTCTACTATCATTACATTGCTTTCCACTTTGAAACTAAGAATTTCAAAATAGAGGCGGCAAGTACCTGATACAGATATGTCTCCAGCAAGTGTTTTAATGTATCCATTGTGTGTATTATTTTCTTGTCCTGTTATTACTCTTGCTAAACTACGTGTCAGAACAGTGATTGTTGATCCGGTATCTATAAGGCAAGTGCATGGAACTTTGTTTATTTTTACTCCTAGTGTTATAAGTGAGTTTTGGGCCATAAGGTTATTTGCTATAAACATTTTTACTTCAGGATATTTTTGTGCTTCCTTCTTTGTGTTTACTATATCTGAATTATCATTTAGCTGAAATTGACTTAGTATATCTTCTACTTCAAAATTTATGCGATCTAGTTCTCTAGAAATATTTTCATGAAGTCTATAGAAACATGGATGTGTGGGATCTGACCCGTCATTTGTGTATATGCTAGTTTCTGCTAGTTTTACCAAAAATATATAATACTATATAATATATTAAGGAAAAATATGACACTCAGTCTCAAAAGCGAAACTATTTGGTGCCATTGTTTGAGCACTGCCATTAAATGTTGTGCGCATAAAATGGCAAAACAACTGTTCTTATTGAGGCATGTGTCGTGTAAATGGGCACTGCTAAAAATGTAGCAGTGTTTTTGCGCATATCCTAGCATGCAAACTCGAACGCACTGCATTTTGAAGTACACTGCACTTTTTTGGCAATCTTGTGCACTTATATGCGCATATACTGCACATAAAATAGCACAACCGCGGGAAACAAAAAAAATAAACCGACTAAAAAACCACTACTTAGTTTGCACACTGTACACAAAATACAAACTTTTAGTATAGACATACAAAAATAAAATCCAATGCAATACACAAAAAGATCTATTTATGTATTGCATTGGATTTTATTTTTGTATGTCTATACTAAAATTTTGTATTTTGTGTACAGTGTGCAAACTAAGTAGTGGTTTTTTATTGGGTTTATTTTTTTTGTTTCCCGCGGTTGTGCTATTTTATGTGCAGTATATGCGCATATATGTGCACAAGATTGCTAAAAAAGTGCAGTGTACTTCAAAATGCAGTGCGTTCGAGTTAGCATGCTAGGATATGCCCAAAAACACTGCTACATTTTTAGCAGTGCCCATTTACACGACACATGCCTCAGTAAGAACAGTTGTTTTGCCATTTTATGCGCACAACACTTAATGGCAGTGCTCAAAAAATGGCACCAAATAGTTTCGCCTCTGAGACTGAGTGTCATATTTTTCCTTAATATATTATATAGTATTATATATTTTTGGTTTTACTGTCCAGTTATCTAAAAAATTAAACTTGGGACATTTTTTATTTCAATACAACCTATAGTATTTTCAGTTAAGTTTATAGAGATTGCTCCAATTTTAGACAAAAGATTTGCTCCTATTATTCCATCTGCATTTGTAATTTTGTCGTCAATGATTATGGTTGTATGATATCTAACCTTATTTCGTATGCAAAACTTAATGTGTGTTTTTCCTTTAACCTCATTGTTGACAAGTCGCATTTCCACAATATTTTTCATTACGTTAGGTGAAGTTAGTTTAGTTGCTTTTATTTTATTAAATGTACTTTCAGTTATGGCAGTGACATTTGAAGACGTGTCTATAAGTACCCTGCAAGGAAACCCGTTTATTTTTACCCCAAAGTATGATCCTAGAAGGCCTGGCGTTCTAAGGTTTTCTGTTGTGTTAGGGCTGAATCTTAACATGTTAACTTCTCCTAAAGTTTCATTTTCGGTGTCCGAATCCACTTGAATACCAATTCGAGAGTATATTTCATCTTCACCAGGTTGTTTTGGTTTACTTAAATTTTGATTGGGCGTATTTCTTTGAATTTTTATATTTTTATTGCTATTAGAGTTAACTTGGTTAACATTAACCACGCTCTGCTACCATGCAAGATAACGGCTACCTTTCCATATAAGTATCAAAGTTACAAAGTGGAAGCGTGTTTATAAAACTTGCGATAGGGTAAAGTAGCGTTACTTAGGTTCTTAGGCTCAATAACTTAATTCTAAACTTAAACTATAATAATTGTGTAACTGCGCAATTCGAGATAGGTTAACCGAGAGGTGACACTAAGTGTCTACCCCAAGGCAAAAACCTAGCTAATGAAAAGTGACTTACCGATGCTTTTAAGCTGTATTTCCTCCGTCCACTGTTGCCACTTCTTCTTTTGAATACTTTCAAACTTTCTATTAACTTTAATATTCGAGAACTCTTTGCTTTCGCTCAACTTTGAGGATCTATTTGGTTAATGTATTTTAAGCCTTTGTCTACTCCTTAATATCTTATAAAATTTGGCAATTTATTTGCGCAATAATTAGGAAAATATCACTATTTTTATTTGAATTTGTTTAACAAATTTTTGCTCGCTTAATTTAAAATTTCGTTTGGTTTAGCTAAACTTATAAAATTAATTTTGAAAATTTCAACTCAAGGGAGAAAGGACCGGAGTCTTTCTCCACGCCGCATGCGTCAAAAGCAAAGTTATTCTCTGACTGCTATTTCCTATAAGCGATTTGATGCGCAAGGATCTGGGCGAAATGTGTGAAGTGTGACCGCTAAGATTTGTTGTTGATGCAATTTTGCAAACCTCTTCATCAGCAGTGTTATTACAGAATGACTCAAAAAATTCGCGTAGTCTTTGCAGCTATGAGCAGATTTTATATCCCTCAGAACGTTTGTTACGCTATTAAAATGAGTCGTAGAAAAGTTTAAAGGTATCCACTGCGACTCATTAAGTCCACTAGCTGCCAGAGTGGTTAATGCATATTAGAACGCCGTCGTAGCAATCTAGACAAACTCTAACCCCTTTTGTTGTAATCGAATAATGTGCAATTCATATGATATCCTTGGAAATATTAAGGTGTGGATCGCACGTGGGTTGAGATCTGGTGGATGTTTTGTCTATCGGCTGGAAAAAGGAAGAATCCATATTTTATCTAGTTTTGGCATCTTAGTTAACATTAAGTATGCAACGAGGCGGTACAAAAAAAGGGTCTGGAAGAGGTCGGCTTGTCTTTTGAGCGAAATCCCAGATTTGAGAAATGAATGTGGTTTTTATACAAAATACAAAATACACAACATTTATTAACATTTATTAGGAAATAAATTATATTAATTTGGAGGAGCGTGACAGTGATAATTGATAATGCTAGTGATAATTGATAATGATAGTGATAAGTGATAATGATAGTGATAATTATTAGTGATAATGAGTTATAATTAATAAGGAGTGATAAGTGATAACGATAAGTGATAAGTGATAATAATAATGATAGTTATAGGTGATAATGAGACAAGTGATAAGTGATAATTATAGTGATATTTATGGGTGATAATGAGATAAGTGATAAGTGTTAATAATAAGTGTAACTGGCAAACAGGAGTTAAAGAGCCTGTGCCTGGTACACAAGGGTACTAATGTACTTCTCACGAAAAATGCTTATGTTATAAAAGAACACTATTAACCAAGTGGCGTGGCCTTGGAAGGAACGATTATATGATCTAGCTACTTAATGTGAGTAAGGGTGTTTGTGCAACACACCCCGCCAACCTTTAGGTTGGTAAGGGAACTCGACTTGGAAAGGGAAAAAATTAACTAGAAGTTTCTCCAGTCTTCAAAAAGTTCTAGTTGAAAAACAGATGAACAAATTCAGTAATGAGTTAGCGCTGTGGAAATTATGCAACTCCTATGAAGCGGGAACTCAACGGGTTTTAAAAATATTATAGCTGATGGTTCATCAGCTAGACAAAAAGTTAACGCAATTTCCCGCTATTGACTATGGGAGCCCTTTGTGGGAACTTGAGAACCACCAACTAACGTCAAAGAAATTTTATGCAACCCCTAGGAAATGTTAGCCCGGTTGGTTTGAAAACTAAGGGAGAACTGAGGTTTCAGTCTGTACAAAAAGTTACAGATAGCAAATGATTTTCCTGGAAGAAAATCAGTAAGGCCTTTTGGAGCTAAGTTACAGTAAATACACCGTAACCTTAACGGAACGGGTTTGAAAATTAACATTGGACTGAAGTCGCAAGAAGGGTGGAACAGGTATTCCTACACTATTTGAGCGCACATTTTTAATAAACACTTCATATGCAAGTTGAGATAATCCAAGTGTTTTTAATATTTGTATTCTTACTATTAATGTCAGTCCTGAAGTATTTCATTCATTAAGTGTTCTTTATATTTTTTCTAATTTTCCGTTCACATTAATCGTAATTTTCCGATCTTGCTTTTTTTCTCATCATAAGAAAAGATTTCTATTATTTTTATTGGATTTGCACTTATTTCTATTTTTTTTACATTCTTTGTGTCAGATTTTTTTATTTTGCCATTCCTATATTTTTGTTTTATTGAAGTAACTGGGATTTCTTTAAATTTTCTCAATACTTCCGAGACATTGTTAATTGAGCTGATATTTTTTATAAATAAGGTAGTATCATCTGCAAATTGCATAAGTTTATATTTTTTACCAAAAGCGTTAATTGCTTCTGATTGCTTATCTTCTCTTATAACTATTACAAATATTTTAGTAGTAATTAGGGTACCTGACTTAATTTCGGTCACCTTTTTTATTTTTTTGGATAAGTTTTTTTTGGTTTTTCCCATCGACCCAAAATTTGGTCTAAAAATTAAACGATAGCTATTTTTGTCATTCCAGTGTAAAATTATAAAATTTATGTTACACTTATAGATCAATGGAAGTTTAAAGTATTTATTTATAGTGGCCGAAATTAAGGCGCGAGCCATTAACTTTGGCCACCTGGAAAAAACTGGCTATAACTATTGTCAAAACGAACAATAAAAATTTTTAAAGGTTGCAAATTTATCCTTAGGTTTTGTTTTTAGTACATATAACTTAATATTTTCCCGTTTGAAAACTTTAATAGTTATTAGCAAGACTTTAAATAATTATGTCAAAAACTTAAAAAAACAAGTTTTTTTAATAACCTGTATTTTTTGTTCAATTTTTATTTTTGGCTTAAAAACCGTCAAAAAAGTCAACTAAGCAAAAAATTCTTTATAAATACGGTAGTACGATTATATTTAAAAACAGCAAAAAACGCCAGGTTATTTATATAAATTTTAAGGTGGCCGAAATTAACGGAATCTTAAAATGTGCAGTTAGTTAAACGCATTGCAAAGTGATTTTGAAGAAAATATCAAAACATGAAAATTAACAACTTTGAGCCTCAAATAGAAGATATTTAGAGGTTATGTAGTGTTTCGTTTTAAATTTGATGCAGTTTAGACACAAAGCGAAAATTAAGAAAATCACAAAAAATTCCCTTTTTGTATGAAAATGTTGATAATGCAGAAAAAAAAATAAAGAGCTTTTGCAAAAACACTTTATTCAACATTAATCCAGTTACTTTTGCACTAGTTCTTTTGTGTTTTAAAAATAAGCC
This sequence comes from Microlaimidae sp. YZB2_3, assembly GCA_030248175.1. Lineage (NCBI taxonomy): Eukaryota > Metazoa > Nematoda > Chromadorea > Desmodorida > Microlaimidae > Microlaimidae sp. YZB2_3. The sequence continues at coordinate 18,701 of JASAMX010003773.1, read as the reverse complement.
AATTTTCTAACACCCTAAATTGGTGGCCGAAATTAAGGCCTGGCCGATATTAAGTCAGATATATTATAAATATGGACTTATTGGATCACCTTGTTTTACCGTTTCCCAATACGTTTTGTACAATTTTATAGTTATTTAGTCGGTTCCTGGAGAGTTATCATTATTCATTGTTTTTTATGCCGCTTCACGTTTATTAATAGATATTTCTGCTTTTAATATTTTTTGTCATCATCATTTATTCTAGGAATGTGTGCATTTTTTATGAAATTATTGTATTTGTTTTCCATTATTCTTTTGTATCATTCATTTTTTTCCTAAAGTGTACTATAAAAATATTGTAATTCAGTTTGAGTTCCTTTTAAATCAGTCGTTATCTTATTATCTTTACTTTTTTGTAAATCATTTATGTTCTGTCCTGTGGCCATTTTTTAGCAAGTCCATAAAAATGTTGTGTATTTTTTTCTCCATTAGCTTTCGATCTATTTATAATTCCCTCCATTTCGTTTTTTTATTATTTTTTCTGTTTCTTTTTTTATTGTTATATTTTTAAACTATCTCCATATTTAGCTTGTGCAGATCTTTATCTAGTTCTGTTAACTTTTTTGTAACTGGATCTGGTGGTATATGCTGGGGTCCTGATATTTTACTGTCGAGCGCGAGTCAGGATGTGTCTAAAATTTTCGTGGGAAACGCCAAGACCGTTGTCTTGTATAGACCAAATGATTAAAATTAAATTCCTTTGATCTGTTTGATTTGACTATGCCCTTGTTTCTGGCAAGTACCATATGCAAGAAATCATCATCACGTTTGTAAATATGTTTGTATAATAAGTTTATGCTAGTCTGCTTGCTTATGGACCATGCTGGTTACGATAGCTATGTCTGAAGTAACCAGCTGCTTAAAACTCACTTCTACAAACGTGGAAAAAAACTTTGAATGAGGTTTGATTAGCACAGTTTTAAAGTTGCTTAAGCCTTCCATGTCCAGTCTTGCTGTTATAAATGGAGAAGAAAATGTTCCTTAATTTTTTATTTTTTAGCTTAACAACTTTGTGAACAAACGGATGTAAATGTATTTAATCAATGGACTTAAATTTAAATGTGCTTTGCTTTATATATTTCGCTTTAGGTTCAACAGCAGATGAATTTTAAGAAAATTACACAAAATACACTGCATGCCCAATATGGGGGAAATTAAGAAATGCAATTATATACTCTTTTAACTTAACAATGTAACATTTAGAGATATTTCCTTTTTCGTTATTTTTAAATAATATTACACATCTCTCCAATCTCTTTTAATAAAATGTATTATTATTATTTTTTAATGTTTGATTTTTATGACAACTTTAGTCTTTTGTTTTAAAATTTTAATTTTAATTTACCACTTTTTTTATCTTTTTGTCTCCGACTTATTTATTTTTGTTTGCCTACCTTCGATAGGATTTCAAAGGAGCCATAACTATAACTATATTTATAACTATATTTAACTCAGTATAACTGTATTTATTATACCCCAAGTTCGTTTATGTATTGTAAAGGCACTTAGTCTTTTATAAAATTTTTCCCAGCATACTATAATTTTAAGTAGTATAAACACCATAAGTCGGTTCCTAAACTATATTACGTCTCAATAGTTCTAATTCTACTATTAAACTATTGAGACGTTACACTTTTGTTTAAAAAGGATTTTATTTTGAAATTTCGCAGTAAATGAAAGGTCACAGAATAATAAACACAGCAAATATGCAAACGAACAGAACGCCTGAAACGGTAATAGGCTCATTTTTTAAACCAATTTTTATGATACTTTAAAAACTGTTAAAATTGAAAAAAATTGGCCTATTATTGAAATCGTTCATAAAAAATAAAAAAAACTATAATCTTGAAAAAACACTTTCACGTTTGATATACATTAAAATTTTTCTACTGGGACAATTGAAAGGATTGTTTAACAAATACCAACAATTTAGTTCACCTAGCTGTTTATTTTACTAAAACGGTCTTTTGAGAGTCAATGTAAAATTGGTTTAAAATTAGTAATACAAAAATAAAAGCCGCACATGAAAAACAATAAAATGGGCCTTTTATCAATTATTTTGCACTATTTTTAGAGTTGCAAATCTTTAAAATTACAAATTGAAAAGGATTTTTACTTTTTTAACAAAATTTCAAACAATTATTGAAGCCTACGTTTTCTTTTTCAATTTATTATCTTAAAAAAATGTTGTTTAAAAAACAGAAAACGCTCTTACTATACCAGAGTCATACAAAAAGTTCTAAAAAAAAATTAATAAAAATTAAATAAAACCCAAGCCACGTTGAAAACCCGTTTTTAGAAAATTAGCACTTTTTCACCTATAAAGTATTTTTTTTAAATTTGCTGGATTGCTTTTAACGTAAAAATTTAACACATATACATCCCAAAATTATTAATATTTTTACTTGATATACGTAATATACGAAAAATTGTTTCTGTGCTAAAATTTACCGTATTTTGTGACAAAAAACACACCATTTTCATAAAATTCTAAAGATACTTGTTTAAATTTCTTTATAAATTGCGAGTACCTCAAGCATTTTATAAACTCAATAAATTAATTAAAAACCTTTATATTCTTTCATATTTGAACATTACTTATTACTTTTATAATATATTAATTTTAAAATTAAGTAAATTAAATTTTATTTAGTTAATTAAAGCACTTACCAGAAAGCCATGCTATTATAATTGTTGATTTCCACAAATCAACAACATAGAACATGTTTAAAATTATGTTTGTAGTGAGCAAAGCAAGTTTATAAATCAAAAATTTATGAAAATACCTTGTGCAAAAAAGTTACGTGTATGCCCGTGTAAAATAGTTACTGTAGTCATATGGTTACTGTTTTAATATTAGTATTTTTTTTAAGTTAATAGAACGTGAGTATACTCTACATCAGGAACCTTATTTTAGAAAATATATACATAATTTGGCTGAAATTTTAATCAAAGATGCGGAATACAATGTAGATCAAACTAAACTTGATCAAGACATTGACGAAATTATAGCATTTGAAAAACGACTGGCTCAGGTACGTTTTTTCTACAGGCCATAAATTTATTTCTAGATTAGACTAAAGTTAAACTCGAGAGCCCAGGAATTTGACACATTTAGACTTGAAATGTCACAGTTACCATAAATAAATAAAGTAAGCGGATTAAAAGACCACTACCTAGTTGGAACACTGTACACAACACAATATAATATAATTGTAATATTGATCCACAAAAATAAAATACAATACAACGCAATAAATAAACTCATAATGTTTGTATTCATTGATTTGAATTTTATTTTTTTAACCATTGCTACTTTTTGAACATTGCTCATTTAAACGACACTCACTCCAATAATTGCAGTTATTTTACCGTTTTTGCGCACTACAATTAGGCACTGGCCTGGGCCTTGACCTTGTCTTGTCCTGGCAGTTTTTTCTACCCCAATCCCAGCAATTGCAATTTTTTCTACCCCAGCCCTTTTGAACAAGCCGCGGCAAACTGGGGTAAGAACCCCTAAGAATGCTTCAAATTTAAATCGCTTCTTAATTCTTTAACATTGATATGTGTGTAAAATTATTTTATGCAGATATAATTTAGTTAATTTAAATTTAATATATTTTTATACTTATTTAAACTTAAAGGTGCGGTACTGAATCAAATTTTTTCTCTTCGATTTTAATTAATTTTTGTGAAAACCTTACACCCCCCAATCGCCCACTAAACTTTTTTCATCAAATATCTCCTGTGGTCATAGGTGGGCAGCCTCTCGGATTTTTTATGGGGGGGGGGGGGGGTTAAATTTTATGGGGGGGGGGGGGTCCCGGCAAGACCCAAAATTTGAGGGGGGGTGTACCCAATATTTTCGCGTTGCCTTAAACTGGGCTTAAAACGCGTAAAAAACGTAAAACAAGCTTATAAATGCTTTAAAACTGTGTAAAATTGAAATAAGACCTTATTGCAACTTACAAATTGTAATTTTTTTTAATTCTTTTATTAATAATGTGTTTATATATTCTTATAATTAGATTAGAAATCATAGTTTTTTTTAATAATTACGTAATAATAGAATAATAATATTATTGTCTTGATTATAAAGTCAAGTATCACAAACTTTTAATCCATAATCTTATATTTAATTAAAGATTATATACATACATGGGCGTAGCCAGGGGGGTCTAGACACCTCTTTTAGGTCGGCAAAGGGAAAAATTTGGGGTAAAACAGACCCCCCTTTTGCAGTGGCGTGCCCAGGATTTCATTTTGGGGGGGGCGGTCTGGGGGCCCTATTAACCCTGAAGGTGGGTCTGGGGGGCGGCAGCCCCCCAGAAATGGGGGTTCTGGGGGGCGAGAGCCCCCAGCGGGGTCAAGGGGCGGAGCCCCTTGTCAGGGGGGTCCGGGGGCAGCTAAATTTTTAATTTAAGGCGCTAGAATACACTTAAAATTTTAATTCCAGATGATACTTATTACAAAATTTAAGGTTTCTTATACCAACCTACACATTTAAAACATGTGTTTAAAACGTTAATTAAAGGATAATAGTGTTTATAGTAGTTTTATTCAACCGTATATCTTAACTACTGAACGGGATAATCGATCTGTAATCGAAAAACTAAGATAAATTGCCAATTAACAATTAACTCTCCGGGGGGGTTTGGCTAAATTTTCGGGTTTTGGGGGGGGGGGGGGGGGGGGGGGGGGGGGGGGAGGGGGGGGGGGGGGTGGGGGGTTGCCCATTTTTGGGGGGGGGGGTGTCAGCAATATCCGAAATTTTTGGGGAGGGTATAACCCCCCCCAACCCCCTCTGCCCACCTATGCCTGTGGTTCAAGAGATATGACCCTCTAAAAATGGCGTTTTTCGACAATTCCTTACTTGGAAGATTGCTCAATGGGTATTAATATTTAAATTACAAAATATCCACTCAAAGAAAGTTGCTACTTTCTACTTTTATTTTATACCTTGATCGTTAAGATTGCAGCAATATATGTCGAGATATTGCGTTTCCCGTACAAAAAACCCACGATTTTTTTGCTAAAAAAACCAAACGACGGCAGTGATGAGAATACTGGCATAACAATAAGAAAATACTGGTTGCGCAGTAACCAGTAAAAAATTAGTGGTTTTACCGATAACCAGTAACTCAAAGAATGCAATTGAAAATGAGTAATTAATTATTGGAAAAGCAGTCGTTCAAATATTTACTTCGATTAGTTAGTGTGTTTATTGCAAACAAAACCATTCAAAAAAAATCCTTGTTTTGTAGTAAAATTAAACTTAACAGAATATGTTAGGTTATTATTTTGCTAGTACAATAAGCATGGTCAATAAGCTTTTATCAAGGCGTATTTTTTCTCCAGGGACCTGCCTCGAATTCTAGATAAGCTGGCTGTTATTTTCAAATCCTGCGAATCAACAACTTCAACAGCAATGACCTACGCAGGAGCAGCTAAGAAAGGACTCCCAATTACTGAAGCTCCTCTTTTCCACCATCTTAAGGAGATTCTTTCTCAAAAGGAAATGAAGACCAGGTTGTTTCGGCGAATTAAAAGGAACCTCCCAATGTTTTTCATTCAGCTGTCCGATCTTTCAACAACTCCAAAAACCATTTTCGAAAATAAGACCTTAAATTGGACCTTGGGAAAAAGACCTTGGGAAAAAAAAGACCTTAGGAAGACCTTAAATCAAATCCGGATGTTAATTGTGGGTCTTTGCGCATGCGCCCTTCTATACCTTTGAAAGAGCGAAAAAAATCAGACGAATATTCCGAGCTAAGGTCAAAAGCGTATAAAATGACATGCGAACTTCGTGATAGCAATATATTAAACGCAATTTACTCAGTTCCTAAAATTTAGGGTCAATTTTCAATTGTGAAATTTGTATACGACATTGTTTCTTCTCAATGACGTATGTCAAAAAATAACGTAATTATGGAGCCTTTAAACCCATAGCGGGAAGAGTCACAGTTAGTAATACAACTAATTTTCTAAAATGTAAGTATAGAAAGTATGTCGTAGTTTATTAAGTTTTGAAAATCGTAACCTTTTAAATAATGTATTATCCACTAAAGCTAACGATATACTATCCTTTACAGAAACTTTATTTAAGGTTTAATGATGAAGTATTTAACGGTATAATTAATGCTAATAATAGCTATAATATTTATGGATGCAATAGATTAACTAAGATCGGAGGGGGAGTTGCCATTTTTACTAAAAAGAATTAAATACGCGTAGAATAAATTTACCTGACAAATTCAAATCACTTGAAATAGTAGTGGTTGACGTTTTCAGCGATAATTTAACTAGAAACGTGTGTTTTTACCGTCCACCGAATAGTTCTTGAGAATATTCAGAGCTCTTTTGTGAAGCTTTAGTAAACATATCCAATGTAAATTTTCCAGTTGTTATTACGAGTGACTTTAATATTTCTGATCATTTTTGGGCACCCAGCGAGTGTAATAATAGCTTTTTATCTAGTCTATTTGCAACCGCTTTTACTCAAGAATCATTCGTTCAACTAGTAAATAAACCTACACGTGGGCCGAACTTTTTGGATCTTATCTTTTTTAATGAAGAATTATAGTTTTTAACGTAAATATTTCAGAACCACTTTTTAATAGTGATCATAACAGTATAGATTACATGATTTCAGGAAACTATACTTCTGCTTTAAATTACAACAAATTTTACTACGATTTTAAACAGGCTAATTGGGAAGCAATGAATAATAATTTATTATCTATATAGATTTTATAAGTTTATTCCGGTCTAGCTCAAATGTTGAGGGCCACTGGAATATTGTCAAACACCACATAGATGAAGCCATAAAAAATTTTGTGCCGTTACGTAAAATAAAAATGAACTCGAAATTTTCGTATCCCAGGCATATTCAAATTATTAAATCAAAAAAGTTACAGCTTTGGAAAAAACGTAATGATTCTTCTTCTAAAGCGGAATATAATAGACTAAATCGCTTCTATAGAAATGAAATAAATAGATATAATAGCGCAAAAGAAAATGAAATCTTAAAATCAAATGACAAAAATAGTTTGTTTAAGTATGTTAGGAACCTACGCAAAAATAACAGCGGTACAGCTCCCATCATAAAAAAAGAAAGTATTTTAATAGATGATTCAGCAAAAAAATCTGAAATATTTAATTTCATTTTTAAACAAAATTTTACACGCGATAATGGGGAAATTGTTCAAGTCGTTCCCAAGCTTCCAAAAGGTATTACTTTTTTAAACGTTAAATTTACAACTGAGGGTGTTTTAAAAATTTTAAAAAATCAAAAAAATAAAACTAGTAAAACTCCGGATAACATTCCAGCTATGCTTTTTAAAAAATTAGCTTACCCCCTGGCGCCATTGCTCACAAGCGTTTTTGAAGTATCTTTTGGAACTCACGAGTTGCCTCCTTGTTGGTTAACTGCTATTGTTTTACCTGTATATAAAAAAGGAGATCCCAGTAACCCTAATAATTACCGTCCAATTTCCCTAACATGCATAACTTGCAAAGTTATGGAGTCCTGTGTATATAATCAATTTTTAAAATTTTTAAAACGCTACAACCTAATTACTAAACAGCAGCACGTTTTTTTACAAAAAATATCCACTTGTACTCAACTTTTAGAAACTTTTGTTGATTGGACCCGAGCTATTGAAAATAATCAAATTATTGATAAAGCTTATATTGATTTCAGTAAAGCGTTTGACAGCGTTTCTCACCCCAAATTATTATCTAAATTATCTGCCTATGGAATTAATGGAGATCTGCATCCCTGGATCGCTGCTTTTTTAACAAACCGGAAACAACAAAAAATAATAATTTAAGACTGGTACTCTAATTATACCAAAGTAATTTCCGGGGTGCCGCAAGTGTCTGTACTTGGACCGCTGTTATTTTTGCTTTACATAAACGATTTACCAGAAGAATGTGGCGGCATTGTTAGTTGCAAATTATTTGCCGATTACGCCAAATTCTACCCAATACGTTCTCAATATGAGGATAATTTTGACCTTCAAGAATCAATAAATAAGCTTTTAAATTGGTCTAAAAAATGGCAACTCCCCATAAATGAGAATAAATGTTGTATTGTTCACATAGGAAGTAAGAATCCTAAGTTAGCTCTTTTAATAAATCAAAACCCAATAAAAATAGAAAAAAAACTAAAGATCTAGGAGTTTTTATAACTGAATTATTAAAACAATCAGAACATTGCAATCCATTGTAAAATCTGCTTTTAAAATTGTAAACATAATTTTTGGATGTTTTCACACAAAAAATCTAAATGCTCTCCTAACGTCATATAAGTCATTTGTAAGACCTATTTTGGAATATTGTTCACCAATTTGGTCTCCGTATCTTTTAAGAGATATAGACTGTATTGAGCAAGTTCAACGTCACTTTACAAAACGTTTATTTATTAAATGTGATCTTCACCGCAAATTCAATTATGTTGAAAGATTAAAGTACTTAAATTTAGATTCCTTAGAACAAAGGAGGATTCATATTGATCTTAACCTTTTTTATTCAATTTTCAAAAGTTTTAATGAGCTTTCCTTTGAAAACCTTTTTAAATGGGGTCAATATAAAGGTAAAAACGATCATGAACTAAAACTTCAAATTCCTTGTGCTAAAAAAGACACTTATTTTCACTCTTTTCCCCTTAGAGTAGCAAGATACTGGAACATTCTTCCACCTGAAGTGGTAAAGTCAAATTCGATTGTGAATTTTAAAACCGCAATAAAAAAAGTAAATTTTGATAAATTTATCAAATTTGACAGGTTCATATGAGCAGCCTTCGGGCTCTGTGTTCCCTTCCCTTTATTGAAACTCAATTTAATATCCAGTATGTGATTAACTGAACAAAACTTTTTGATGTATTTTAATTGTATTTTTCCTTTTTTGTATAATCCGACGTGTGTTCATGCATGTACTAAAATGTTTCAATAAAGCTTTTTCATCATTCATCATAGTATTTATGAGACTTCTTTTAATAAGAAATACAGACTTTTTACTAAAACTCCTAATAAAAATAAATCAATAAAAGTACATTTACAATAAAATACTGCAGTTCATTATCTATTAGTTGTTTTTTTATTTAAACTTATAAATTAAATTATACAAAAAGTGACTCCTTTACATATAAAAACTGGTTTTACCACATTTGAGTCCTGTCACATTTGAGTCCTGCCACATTTAAGTCCTGCCACGTTTAAGTCCTGCCACATTTAAGTCCTGGAAAAAAATGCGTTCAGAATGCCATTCAGCAAATGATTCTGCCTCATTAGAGTACTGGTAGGAGATGTGTTCTTAAAACGAAAAACGTTTGACGAAACAAAAAACGATTAAATAAATGTTCTAACTACACCTAAACAATCGAATAATTAATCTTAAAACTAGTTACACTAGTTTTCTATTCTTTGTAAGTTATTCTGACTTAGGAACGTTTTTTACGTTTTATTAATCATTTAGTTTTTTACGGGAAAACAAAAAAAGATTTGTTAAAAGAGCTAAAAATGAATATGGTACCATCTCGGTTCTTCAAAATTAGAAATTGCTTACATGAACCGAAATTATATAAATTTCGAATTTCAAAGTATTTATCTGAAATTTAAGGGTGTTTCAACATGCCAAGTTTTTTTAAAATAAATTTTTCAAGAGGTTTTGACAAAAAACTTTCGTTATTTGATTTAACATTACCTGATGGCATTTCAGTTTTTTTTTAAAATCTTTATTTGTTAAAACACATTGTTTGAGTTTAAAATATCATTATTAAAAAATAAAATGTGGATGCAAAAAGTTGGGACTTACAGTAAAGTTTGTAAAAAGTGAGTTTATTGATGTATTCAGTTTGTAAAAAGTAAGTTTATTGATGTATTTATTGATATATTCAGTAAAGTTTGCAGTAATGTGAGTTTATTGATGGTTTGATGTTTGTGGGCATTATTATCATTATTTTATTTTTTTACATTACAAATGTTTTTTTTATTTTATTTGTTTTCACCTTTCCAAATCTTTTGGATTAAATAATTAAAATTTTAACAGACTTGTTTAACCTGTCCCCCAATAAATTGTAAGTACGGTAAATAAAATCACTAACAAATTTAGTTTACAACCATGTGTGTTTCTTTTTTTGCAAACAAGTTAGATTTTTTTTTTTTTATAAATACGTATCTTTCGTTCTTCTTTCCACATTCTTTTTTTTGGTGCGGCGCCTCCCCTTCCGCCCCGGCTCGCTTCGCTACGGCACTGCTGAGCTTTGCATTCCGTTTCTTTGTTCCGTTTTGTGCAGTGCGTCGTATAGGGTATCAAGTTTCAAACAACCACCACACACCACCCAATTACCATATGGTATAAAAATAAAAATATTAAAATTTCTAAATCTAAAAATTAAATTCTCCTTTTTCCTAAAATCTCAATCGTATACGTGTTCATTTTAGGTCTCTATACCTTAAATTTTTGTTCTTGTCCTTTCGTAGTTTTTTGTCTAGGTCTCCTAATTTTTCCACAGTATAATAAATTGATGTTGTTCTACTTTGTTAAGTGTAAAAAACGTGTGTTCCTGTATCAAAAATATATTTTTTTGTGCGATATTTTAGCGTATTAAAAAATTTTGCCTTATTTTTAGGGGAACCACCCCTCCCCGGTTCAACCAAATCATCCCCTTACGGAATATATAGCACGATCCATCACGGATCTATAGCTAAGTAAGAGGAAGAATTATGTATACTTATGAAGCTTAAGAAAATTAATAATTATGAATTAAAAAAAAACTAAGGACACATTTGACACAATTTGTAAGTACATAATTTTTTTCTAAACATAAACATTAAGATTTGAATACCTTTGTTAATTTATAGATTTTTTTTAATTAGTTACTCCAAATTTTAAAAGCATTGGACGGTATTTATGACAAAATTCAATAAGAACCTTACATAACCTATTGTTTTGATATTCGAGAAGCAATAATTGTTTATAGGCTCAGCTATTTTTATAAAAAAATTGGTCTTGTTTGAACGAAGTCGACCTATACGAATTAATTGTGTTAAAAATACTGTTTTACCCAGATTTACAGAGACATTGCTAACTTTATGTTCATATCGGACAACATTAAAATTAAAAGCATAGGTTTTATTAAAAATGTTAATATTCAAGAAGCCATTATTACATTTAAGATCTAGATTTAAATAATCGCATTGATATAAACTATTAGATATTACAGTTAGTGGCAACAAAGTAGGGTAAATTTTCGAACACAAATCCATAAAGGCGAGATAATTTGAACATAAACCGTTTGAGAAATAAATTTTGAGTAAAAATTTCAACATAAAAAAATAACCGGTAAGCAGTCTATTTATAATAATTTGGAATGGCTAAAAAATTACTAAATTTAAAAAATCCTCTTAAAAATGGAAATTAAGTAGGGTAACTGACTTAATTTCGGCCACGCCTTAATTTCGGCCACCAATTTAGGGTGTTAGAAAATTGGCTTATTTTTAAAATACAAAAGAACTAGCACAAAAGTAACAGGATTAATGTTGAATAAAGTGTTTTTGCAAAAACTTTTATTTTTATTATTCTACATTATCAAAATTTTCATACAAAAAGTGAATTTTTTATAATTTTCTTAATTTTTGCTTTGTGTTTAAACTGCATCAAATTTAGAACGAACCAATATATAACCTTAAAATATCTTCTATTTAAGGCTCAAAGTTGTTAATTTTCATGTTTTGATATTTTCTTCAAAATTATTTTGCAATGCGTTTAACTAACTGCGCATTTTAAGATTCCGTTAATTTCGGCCACCTTAAAAATTAGGTTAAAGAACCTGCGTACTCTCTAAAAAATAATCGTTTAAATCTACGAATTGCACGGTAGATACTACGATTTTTCTTGCGAAAAATTGACCATTCAAAGTTTTCGTAGATTTTACAAGATTATTCGTAAATTTCACGAAATATATTTTAATGCGTGTAATACGATTTTTTTTGTATATTTTTACGAAAAATTATTACGAAATATTTTGTGGTTGTAATATGTCTGCTTACAAAATTTTTCGTTGTTGTTTTCTAGTAGGAATAAATAAACGGTCGCCTTCACGACAAAATGAGTCATAATTATTATAGAATAAACGCGGTTGTGACACTTTTCGCGTTTTAAAACACAGTGAGATAAACGTAACGATTAACAAACATACAGATTGAATACAAACTTTGATTTATGAGATTTATTCTGCTTAGTAACGGCGCTAAATAAAATATTTGGGATCTCATCGTTCTTACCACAGTATTAATGAATGTGACAGTGAATAGTTACGTTTGGTCTGACAATGCTTTCAAATTTAAAAAGTTTCACAGTAAATTATTATGATTATGACTCCTTTTATCACAAAGACGTAAATAAGATCACAAAAACTAATCAAAACGAACAAATTGATTTCAGTTATAAATATTCCTACTAACTAATGCAGTTATAATCCGATGTAAAAATTTTACTATAATTTATTTAAACAAAACAAAAAAACTTTCATAAACTTTTGCAACTTTTAAAAAACTGGAATTAAAACAAATAATTTTAAATGAGTGTGTATTCAGATATACACTATTAGTATAGTAATTTCTAATCAAACAATTTTAGTAGTGATGTTCCTAATTTAAAATATCTTGCTCCGGAGCTCCGGACATTTAAAGTAAATGGAGCTCCGGAACTCCACTCCTAAATGAGCAATTTTAAGTTAATTGATTTAAAGAGCAGGGGGGTTTGTTTTATTATGAATTAGGAAAATTATATTTAGAATAAACTTGAAATACGTTTAAAGTTATCTGCATTTCTAGCCTTTTAAAAAAGTTTTAAAAAAATTTAATTTACAAAAATAGTTTGATAAAATAATCCATGGCATCCCTCTTAAATTATTCATAAATTAAGTACAAAAATAGAGCCGAGCTTCGGAGCTCTAGGGGTTGCTTCAGAGGTCCTAAAAGTGGAACTCCGCTCCGTAGGTCCAGAAAACATTTTTATGGAAAAAATTACCGATATTTATGTTATGCGAAAAAATACTTTAAACAAAAAAATTCAGCTAACGATACCAACATTTTGATTAAAAACAGACACAAATAAACTGAACCTTACAATTTTTTGAAATAAACAAGTGAGCAGATATATTACGAAAGATAAAGCTTAAAGTTTTAGAGGCATAAATTTTACCAGTGTTTATATTTAACTGGAGAACTCATCTATAATTGCTTCATAAAACATCGAAAAGTCAAAAAACTATAGCATTTTTTAACATTATGATTAGAAAACTTAATTAATTATACAAAAAACATAATTTTTAAACCTACAGATCTTGAAGCAGAGTCTACAGTAATATTTGCTAAATAATAAATTTACAATAAAAATTATCATACAAATACAGATAAAGTAGTTTAAAATGTTTTTAAGCTTAAATAAGCCTCAAATCGTTTAATTAAGGGGCGGAGCTCCGGAGCTTTGGAGCTTCATTCTTTTTAAAATACAAAACCTTCTATTTATTTACTTTACCGTTTAAGAAAAAACTCTAATTTTTCAAAAACAAATTCAGAAACTGCCACATTTTAATTTTAAAAAAAATAAACAAACATATAGGGAAATTTATTTTAGCTGAACTTAATGAAGCATTATTAATATTTAAAATAAAATAATTTAAGATTTTCAACAAAAACGGTTTAATAGTGGAAATTAAACATATTATTTTATTATTTACTTACTTACATTACTCAATTTGGAGCAAAAATTTAATTTGTCCTCTCATGTCCCCATACAAATTTAGGATCTCAATCCAGTGCAATATAACACTGTTATTCAACCATAATTAAACTGAAGCAAACAAATTTTAAATGAGCAATTCTGTAAATTTTTCTACCTACACTTAAATGTCATGCACCATAACACCGGTCATTTAAAGCAGAAGGAGCTTTGGAGCTCCGTCCTTTAAATTTTATTTTTATTTATCCCCGGACCTCAAGTTTACTTAAAGGTGCGGTGCGGAATCAGACTTTTTGTCTTTGATTTTGATAATTTTTTGTGAAAGCCTTACCCCTGCCCCCCAATAGCCCACAAAATTTTTTTCAACAAAATATCCAGTAGTTCAAGAGTTTATGACCCCGCAAAAATGGCGTTTTTCGACGATTCGGCACGTGAAAGATTGCTTAATGGGTTAACGATTTACGTTAAAAATTATGCACTTAAAGAAAGCGGCTACTTTTTACTTTAATTTGATATCTTGATTGTAAGATTGGTGCAATATTTGTCAAGACCATTGCGTTTTCCGTACAAAAAAACCGCGATTTTTTTGTTGAAAACACCAAACGACAGCAGTGATTTTATAAAGTTTACCCAAACTTTTTTTCTTCATTTCTTGTTTTTAGCGAAAAAATCGCGGATTTTTTGGACAAGAAACGCAATATCTCGACAAATATTGCACCAATCTTAACAATCAAGATATCAAATTAAAGTAAAAAGTAGCCGCTTTCTTTAAGTGCATAATTTTTAACGTAAATCGTTAACCCATTGAGCAATCTTTCACGTGCCGAATCATCGAAAAATGCCATTTTTGCAGGGTCATAACTCCTGAACTACTGGAGATATTTTGTTAAAAAAATTTTTGTGGGCTATTGGGAGCAGGGGTAAGGTTTTCACAAAAAAGTATCAAAATCGAAGACAAAAAGTTTGACTCCGCACCGCACCTTTAAGCTTAAAACATTTTTAAATTATTCTAATTGCATTTTTAGAGCTACTTGTATTGGTTTTTAAGGTTTTGAAAAAATTTAGTTTACAAAAATTTTTCACTAACCAATTAATAGCATTGTTTTTAAATTATTTCCAAACTTAGTACAAAAATAAAGCAGACTAAGTGTTGTTTAGAAGCTGTGAAAAGTTGAGTTTCACTCCGGAACTCCGAAAACATGCTAATAAAAAATAACCATACAGAATGAAAGTTATAATAGTTTAAAAATTTTTTCCAAAAATCATACTCGAATTTTTTACATAAACATTTTACATTCTACTGTTGTAATTTTGTAAACCATCCATATCAAAATCCTTTTTTATTATTAAATTCAATTTGTTTGGGATACTGCGGCTTCAAATTTAAATATTTTAATTAAAGCTGCCGTTCAAATCCTTGAAAATAAAAAAATGCAAAAATCTTTTTTTATTTAAAAACAAGTATTAAAAGAATACATTTAAATTTATTAATAAAGAAAGAAAAATAAAAAAATGAACAATAAACTATGCAAGATATGTGTGGATCCAACCAAAATTCATACGTATGCATATTATTATGCATACGTCTGCATTTTTTTTAAAATTATATACATATGTAAAGGTTTGCATTTTTTTTAAATTATATACGTATGTAAAGGTATGCATTTTTAAAAAATTATATGCATAGTACGCATATAATTTAAAGAAAATGCATACGTATGTATATCATTTTAAAGAAATGCATATAGAAATATGCATACGTATGAATTTTGTTGACAAGAACACATATCCTGTATAATTTAATTAGCTTTTCTTTTTTTATTGTTTTTCATTATTTAATTAATTTTAATTTAGTCTTGGTATTAATAAAACATCAATTTTAATTATTGAAAAAATAACAATACAAAATAAATAATATTAAATTTTTTTTTAAAATTACTCTAATATTGCGAAAGTTACGACCTTTTTTGAGAGCCAAAAATAAAAAAGTAAAATGTTATTACAGTAATTTTTGTTGATAAAAAAAACCTATTATAAAAGATTTTTTTTAATTTTAATAATAAGAAACAGTCTACAAAGTTTACAATTTATATGAATATTAATGCATTATTTTTAAAATAATATACATATGTGTGTATAGTTAAGTTTTTTCAACCAAAAAGCTTGAAAAAAACCCATAAATACTTTAATCCACTTGGATAATCTAAATTGAAAATAAAATCATGTCTGAAGCAAGCCTGTTAAAATTGCTTTGATGTTCTTTTTTCTTTAAATATATCAATAATCCACAAATATATATAATAATTCAGTATGATTTAAAAATTCTGCTGTTGTTTTCTTTAATCGAAATGGTTTAACCAAACCTTTTTCTAGCTCGCAAATTTCAACTTCTTCTCTTATTGTACTAACGCGCTAAAAATTGCATTTACTTAATTTTTATTTTTTAAAACTTTTTTATTTGTGAACGCATAACACTGTCTTAAGGATGCTTTTTTGAGCCATAATTTTTGTATTTGATATCCATGATTTTTGATAAAAGTTTTATTTCGTCGTTCACAACATATTTAGACCTGTGAACGGTCTGGAAATGCTTCCAGAAGATTAGCGCCTGTGCCCCTCATCTTGTTCCTTTTTTGCCCCCCCCCGCGCAAAAATGGAAAAGGATCCAGCTCCATTTTTGATCTATTATAAGAACATCATCAAAATTTTTGCATCGCAAAAATTAATCCGGTAAAACATCGGCAACGTTTCTTTACAAAAAGTAAAGTGAATAAAGGGTTAATAAAAAATTTTTCAAATACACATTAATAAATATTATTGATTTAGATATATTATAATTTTAATAATAGTTAGTTTTTAGAGTTGTATTGATATCAATGAAAATATGAAATTATACTTAAAATACTCTATTTGTAAGATAGAAACAATTTTTACGATTGTTTGTTGAAATCTACGATTTTTTTTTGCTATTTTTAAGGTCTTTCGACTGTTAATAACAGGATTTTTCGTAGGATATTAAAAAACGTGTAAAGCTACGAATTTAATTAGCTATTTTATAATTCTAATTGTACGAATTACTTTGTTTTTTAAAAAGGTCCGTCGAGTAAAAAGAAAAAATATACAGAAGCAGAAACATTTATTTAGCGCGATTAAGTATCAATAAAAAAAGAAATCATCGAAAGTTATATATGTGCGTAAGTGATTACCACAAAAAAACTTACAAATACGTCAAATAAGAATCTGGGGGTGGGAACAAAAATATCGGACAAAGCTCAATGGTTAGCCTTAGGTTATAGGTCAGAGGAACCATTGTCAGGGGGTGCCAGGAGAAGCAGAATTTCCCCAGGGGAAAAATTTTGTTTTAAAGTGCCAAAAAATCCCAGGTAATTTGATTTTGAATACATTTTTTCATGAAAACGGATAGGTAAAGTATAATGAACTATTTAACTAACCTTGAGACTTATTTGGTAGAGGCAATTTTTTTAATTTTAGGCACTAAAACATAGGAAAAATTCAAACGATACAAAATAGACAAAATGAATGTCTAAAAAATTAATTTGACGAACTAAAATCGGCACAACTTATTTAGGGTTAAGAGGTGCGGAGGTTAATTGCATTCTGATTAATTCAATTTTTATTATTTAAATTTTAAAACAAGCTGAGTTATGCATTTAAAATTAGAGTTGTTAAGTATTACGAAAAACGTATAAGTAAGCGAAAAATCTAGGGGTTTCATCAATATATTACATTGAACACATCCCAAAAAAAAAATTGAAATTATTTTATCTTTTTGAAACTTAAGTAGAAGTATAACTGTTGATTATGCTGGAGAAATAAGCTGATAAGGTCCCGCAGAAATAAAAAAATTAGAAAATTTTTATTTTTCTTCAAAACAATTGGAGCTACTGTAGAGTAAGGAAATCGATTGAAATATATTTTACCAAATTTATTAATTATTTTCGCTTTAATGTTTTTCGAAATTAAATAGCGAAAATCTCTAAATTATTTTTTTACTTAAAGGTGCGGTGCGAAGTCCAACTTTTTGTCTTCCATTTTAATAGTTTTTTGTGAAAATTTTATCCCTGCCCATAACAACCCAAAAATTTTTTTCAATAAAATATCTCCAGTGGTTCAGGAGTTATGACTCCCCAAAAATGGCGTTTTTCGACAATTTTGTACGTGAAAAATTATTCAATGGGTTTAACGTTTTAGGTTACAAATTATGCACTCAAAAAAAGCCGCTACTTTCTACTTTAATTTAATACCTTGATCGTTAAAATTGATGCAATATTTGTTGAGATATTGCGTTTCTCGTACAAAAAACCCTCGATTTTTCGCTAAAAACACGAAGTGAAGGAAAAAAAGGTTGGGCAAACTTCATAAAATCGCTGCCGTCGTTTGGTGTTTTTAACAAAAAAATCGCGGGTTTTTTGTACGGGAAACGCAATATCTCGACAAATACGGCACCAATCTTAACGATCAAGATATGAAATTAAAGTAGAAAGTAACCACTTTCTTTGAATGTATAATTTGTAACGTTATAATGTTATAGCCATTGAGCAATCTTTCACGTACAGGATTGTTGAAAAATGCTATTTTGGGGCTCATAACTCCTGAACCCTTGAAGATATTTTGTGGAAAATATTTTTGTGGGCTATTGGGGGAAGGGGTTTTTACAAAAAAATATCAAAATCAAAGACAAAAAGTTTGACTCCGCACAGCGCGTTTAAGAATTACGTTCTATAAAAATAAACTTCTTTTTGTTGCATTGTGCTTTGTGTTTCTTAATACTTTCTAAAAAGTAGATTTTTTTACAGAATCTAAAGCTAGTTTGTTTTTTTACTGTGTAAAAAAACTGAGCTTATTTTAAGATTGGTCTCCTAACTATGGACAAATAAAATATAGCTGACTTC